>CM077449.1:1180102-1247602 GCA_039654765.1 Mylopharyngodon piceus
AGATAAAGTCTTTTTAAGCCCAGAAACAAGGCCAATTTTAACCCAGAGCAAAGCAAATATTTACACTAATATTCAACCACTTTTAACTCTGGGTTATGAAGACCTAGAGCCGGGTTAATTCACGACAAAGATATTAACTCGACTTACAAAGAGACTACATTATTTTTGTAGTGTGTTTCAGAAGATTTAAGACAACTAGAGTGGATTTATGAGTTTATTTAGGTCATTCATGCATAGTCATTTTGGCCACATACTGTGTTTGTGCAATTGATGACATTATTACCTTAACCCAGAGTTAAAATGTACAATGTGAGCATAAACAACATCTGCAAAGTTACGACGCTCAAAGTTCAATGCAAAAGGAGATATTTTCTTTTACAGAATTTGCTGTTTAAGGACTACAACAAATGGCTGGTAGGGACTACAACAAGCTTCTTCCTGGGTTGGTGACATCACTAACCCTAAAATTTACATAAACCCCGCCCCCGAGAACACTCAACAAAGGGGGTGAGGCCATGTTGGGCTGCTTTAGAGAAGAGGAAGAGTTGTTGTAGTAGAGTGTTGTTGACATGCCGTCATTTTACACCGGACTGCTTCACAAACGAGGGTCAATTCAACGATAAAAGATTAACATGACGGCACATGCTAGTGGATGAGTTGAATCAACTCCACAGCAACTACATAAATTTATCCACTAATCATTCAGAAACGTCTAAAAGTTGTAACTTCTTCCTGAGTCTCTCCATCAGTGTCGACTCCGGTTTGAACAATGTAAGGCTGAACACCGTTACTGACAATCCTCATTTTGTCTGCGTGAGATTCTCCAGCTTTGTTGTTGTTGAGCGACCGAAGCGCGAGCTGTTAAAGCTCCGCCCTCTTCTGGAAAGGGGCCGGGAGCAGCAGCTCATTTGCATTTAAAGGGACACACACAAAAACGCCGTGTTTTTGCTCACACTCATATAGGGGCAAATTTGACAAGCTATAATAAATGATCTGTGGGGTGTTTTGAGCTGAAACTTCACAGAAGGTTCTTTGGGGAACTAAAAATGGTTCTTCTATGGCATCGCTATGTGGAAAAAAAACCCTTTTGGAACCTTTATTTTAAAGAGTGTAGCAGAAAAACTCAAGAATACCATCCCAAATGCTCAGATATGCATCTATGATTAAAATAATATCCCTGCCTCCTCAGAGCAGCGCAGCAGCTAAAAAAAAAAAAAAAAAATTCACCATTCTCACCACAAACTAACACGGGTCAACTGCCCCATCCAGCACATAAGATCCTGCTGGCCTTCCCAGAAATTCCTCTATCAAGGGAACAAGAACAAACCTTCAGCTGCCAAGGGCCAAACACGACCCGCAACCCAATTTATTTTGGGCAAGATTGAATGTTTCAGTCAAGGTCTACAGATATGGCTGAAAAAGGAAAGCTCCCCAAAATAGTCGATCCATCTGGTTCATGTTGTGTCTGGCAGGAACGCTGATGCATTTGACAGCAAAGAAAAACAGACGTTTCTCAGACACACTGAGTTTGCACTTTTATCTCACTGAAACAACACACGTACATCACCGAGAGAGAAATCACCATGATTTACGAGCAAAAGTGCTGGGAAGAGCGTTTACGCAACTAAAACGCATTTTGCGATAGCAACAATCCTCGTGAAAGTTTCTAAGAAGAACGAATGGAAACTGACATGTTTAATCCCAAATGGACAAGAGGAGGGAAGCTACTGGGAACGAATCTATTAGTTTCAAACACGTTTACTTATAAGGAACATTGAGTGCTTTAGTGAAGCCAAAATTTTGAGTGTGTGAAAACCCTGAACTCAGTAAATTGTGCAAATTGCATTTCTGCTGAACAAGATGATTTCTGTTATGGTATGAGAAGTGCAAACATTCATTTTAAAAATAAGCGCACTCTCCAAAAAACCTCTTATTAGTCATTTATTTCACAGTCCAAGAACTTTCACAACCTTCATATATCACGCAACCCCTGAGAATTTATCACAACCCTAAGAACTATAGACGTGAAACTAAATCCAATCCAAATAATGTAGATTTATTGTCAGAGCCGTGTGGAGGGAACAATTAAACGCAACACGGAGGCCAGTGATTCTGTCTAAATAACTCAGGAGAAGAAAATACTACTTCGGGCTCAAATAACAACACATTATCAAATGTGCTCAAAGTGGGCCGGTACGCACCAGTACCGGCACTTCTCGCGCTCCGGCACTTCTCACATGTTGCTGGTACTCTGAACGCCCACACCGAAACATAGAATCATCAGACTATTAATTAATTGTATACATCGCGCGTTCGGAGCTTTTATAAGCTGTACGCACTGAACGGATCAATTGTCTGCGCAATATGACTGTGACTGAAGCCCAATTGTTTAATTTTGCGCGCGCGAATCAACGCAAGCGCGTTCACCAGCGCGCTCCAAAAGTGTTAAGATTTGCACGAGCCGTTTCTATGCGACGCTGATGATAAAATGTGCAACCCATTTGGATTCTACTGAGGATATAAAACGCTATGGTGAAAGTCGAACATGATCTAAAACAGCCACTAAAATGACTGATGAAAAGAGGGGAAATATCATCCTGCAAGCTTTTTAAACTCATGAAGACCACATTTACTAGAATTTATCACATTCTATTGTATTTATTGTGGCAAATTTTGACTAGTTGTAGAATTTATAATAGATAATCTGTTAAGGGAATAGTTTTTTCACTAAAGATTTATATTACAGCTGTGGCATGTTGTAGCTATAGTTTCTGTGTTGCTAGTTTTCATAACAAATGCTATAAAAAAAAAAAAGAAAGAAAAAATGGTCTTACCTGTAATTATATCCTTACTGTAACAAATGCTATAGTTAACAATTACAAGAACTGTTATTTTAAGGCCGAGTACAAGTTAGAAAGAGCTTTAAAATATGGACCTTCTTGAATTTTTGACTAAACAATTGGTTTTAAGAATGTTGCATTTTCTATGAATATATGTACTGTATTTTTCTATTACATTTATATTTACATAATAAATCATCTGCTAGTGCTATGTCTCTGACTAAATACTGATACCTAGAGGTCAAAAGCAATAGCAAAAGTAATAGGTCATTATTATTAAATTGCAGACAAAGATTTTGGATAGCTAGGTTTACTTGTATGTTTGGTGCGGAATGGGTGCGGTGGGGCCCCAACCTCAGATTCTTTCATAGGGCCCAAAATTGCTAGCGGCGCCCCTGGTTATTTTAGTACATCAAGTTAAAATAAATGAAAATTAGAAATCTTGCCTATGATAAATTAAAACAAGTAACTTTTTTACATTTTATATTTAGCCCTGCACATGACATGCGGACAAAAATACATACATTGTGGCCACGATTTACTAATTCGTTACCTTGTTTTACTAAATCATGTGCACAATATAATTAATTCCCTCATTTTACGAAATCGTGCGCACAATATAATAATTAATTCCCTTGTTTTACGAAATCGTGCGCACAATATAATAATTTGTTCCCTCGTTTTACAAAATTGTGTGCACAATATAATAATTTGTTCCCTCGTTTTACAAAATTGTGTGCACAATATAATTAATTCCCTTGTTTTATGAAATCGTGCGCACAATATAATAATTAATTCCCTCGTTTTACGAAATTGTGCGCACAATATAATAATTCCCTCGTTTTACGAAATCGTGCGCACAATATAATTTGTTCCCTCGTTTTACGAAATCGTGTGCACAATATAATAATTAATTCCCTTGTTTTACGAAATCGTGCGCACAATATAATAATTCCCTCGTTTTACGAAATTGTGTGCACAATATAATTTGTTCCCTCGTTTTACAAAATTGTGTGCACAATATAATTAATTCCCTTGTTTTACGAAATCGTGCGCACAATATAATAATTAATTCCCTCGTTTTACGAAATTGTGCGCACAATATAATAATTAATTCCCTCGTTTTACGAAATCGTGCGCACAATATAATAATTTGTTCCCTCGTTTTACGAAATCGTGCGCACAATATAATTAATTCCCTTGTTTTACGAAATCGTGCGCACAATATAATTAATTCCCTTGTTTTACGAAATCGTGCGCACAATATATTAATTTGTTCCCGTTTTACGAAATCGTGCGCACAATATAATAATTTGTTCCCTTGTTTTACAAAATCGTGTGCACAATATAATTAATTCCCTTGTTTTACGAAATCATGCGCACAATATAGTAATTAATTCCCTTGTTTTATGAAATTGTGCCAACGATATACCAATTCATTCCCTCGATTTAATAAATCGTGGCCATGTTGTACTGATTCGTTCCCTTGTTTTGCTTTAACTAAAACAAGGGGAAGAATTGTTATATTGTGTGCACGTCGTGGGAACGATTTGTTAATTCATGGCCACGATATACATATTTTTTCCCGCATTTCATGTGCAGAGCCCGTAATTTTATTATATTTCAGTTAAAGTTTATTTCAACTCAAGTAACAGAAGTTTTTATGGTTTTAGTTAATTATAATAACCCTGGTTCCAGCTTACTACCATCAGACCACGTTTCACATCGCAGCTAAACAGTGTTGAATCGCATTCTGCACACAACAGTTCGGTTATTTAACGGAGTGACAAACACATTTCTAGCCACAAGACAAACAATGCTGTGTAACCAGAACAATCAATAATACTGAGATTCATCCTGAGCTCGAACGCAGCTGTATCAATACATATATATTTCTCACTGGTCACCACTGGACCACAGTCCACCCAAGAGCAAAAACCAGCTGCAGAAGGTCCCGCATCCCTAAAACCATGGCTGGTCTGAAGCAGTGCTGCTTTCCCAGAATCACCCACGAGTGTGTCTGCGCTCCTGCTCCTCCGCAATCACAGCTGGCGTTTGGAGGAATTATGGGATGCTGAAGGGCTCGGCCAGATCTCCAGCGGTCTCAGTTGGCCTGCATGTAGAACATAGCTGGTAGATCTTACCTCCCTGTTGGGTGACAGGACGCCTAATGTGTAATATGAAAACTACCCTGTTTTTATTTCACTTTCCTTCAGAAACCTGCGGTCTGATGAAGCAATCGGCACTCAGTGTCAGTTGTCATAATAACATTCATGCACATCATTCTGGAAAATCCCAGAATGTGGACCATGATCTCCCCTAAACGAGGAACCTGGGGCATTAACGCAAGAGTTGAACAACAGCCAAACGGATTAAATATGGTGTGCTGAGAATCTCTAATGACGGCTCACCGTATCACACTTCATATGTCAAGAGATTTCCAGACTGCCTTGTTAAAATCAAAACAAAAATCTTACTGGAGCTTCAACTTTTGAATGGTAGTGTACTGAGATGCAAGAAAATATATGAACATGTATCTTTCAGTTCAGTCAAACTCTCAAACCTGCATCCAGGAGACCGGACTTATTTTCCATCAGACTCCATATCTGTGGTTTTCATCGTTACTCTACTGATGTATCTGGAGGTCTGGACCTCTTTTGTTGCTGAATTAGATTTTGTCAGAGGTTTCAGACTCTTTAACAGACCTGTTTGAGAAAGGCCTGCAGGAGAATTAATGCTTCTTTAATATTTTTAGTTCCCGTCCCAAATAAGCTAGGCTACATCAAACTAACATAATAAACAAGAACAATATGATAATATGGGTTCACTGTGGTATGGTAACACTATTATTTTTTCATTAACAACACATTTTTACTAAGACTGTCAGTGGATTAAAATTTGTAATCACGATTAATCGCACCCTTTTAGAACAGACATTTCTTCTAAGATCATCTAACTGCATGATGTAAATTACGCTAATGATGCAGTTTCGCATGCTTCAGTATTTGCATTAAATTATTTTACCGCGTTAAGGGTTTTGAATTAATCGCATGCGTTAACGTTGACGGCCTTAATTTTACACAACCAGTCAGTAATTAAACTGAAGTCTCACAATTCTACACAATATAAACAACCACCTGCACCTAGCAACCCGAGATTTTATTTTTATATTATTAGTATCCATTCAGTTTTTCAGGTTTATTTGTACAGTGCTTTTCAACATACAAATCGTTTCAAAGCAGCTTTACAGAAAATGCATGTATTCATTAGTACAAGTTTTATTAATTTGGTTATGCAAAAGTTTTTTCAAAACATTTCTATTTAGCTTTATTTTTTTTACTTCAGTTTTAGTTTTAGTAATTTCAGAACTTCAACTTACACTTATTTCAGTTAATTGCCAAAGCAACATTTCTAATTTTCATTTAGATTTAAGTTTTTCATCCAATATTTATATTTTATTTCAGCTTTATTTCTATTAACAAAAAGGACTGTAAAGGTTTTAGTGAACTATAACAACACTGCTCTCTAATCACAACTACACTCTAAAAATGCTGGGTTAAAAACAACCCAAGTTGGGTTGAAAATGGACAAACCCAGTGATTGGGTTGTTTTAACCTAGAGAAAGGGTTGTTTTGACCCAGTGAATGGGTAGTTTTAACCCAGCAGTTGGGTTGTTTTAACCCAGCGATTGGGTTGTTTTAACCCAGTGCTTGGGTTGTTTTAACCCAGCGAATGGATTGTTTTAACCCAGTGCTTGGGTTGTTTTAACCCAGAGAATGGGTTGTTTTAACCCAGCAGGTGGGTTGTTTTAACCCAGCGAATGGGTTGTTTTAACCCAGAGAATGGGTTGTTTTAACCCAGCAGTTGGGTTGTTTTAACCCAGCGATTGGGTTGTTTTAACCTAGAGAAAGGGTTGTTTTGACCCAGTGAATGAGTTGTTTTAACCCAGTGAATGGGTAGTTTTAACCCAGCAGTTGGGTTGTTTTAACCCAGCGATTGGGTTGTTTTAACCCAGTGCTTGGGTTGTTTTAACCCAGCGAATGGATTGTTTTAACCCAGTGCTTGGGTTGTTTTAACCCAGAGAATGGGTTGTTTTAACCCAGCGAATGGGTTGTTTTAACCCAGAGAATGGGTTGTTTTAACCCAGCAGTTGGGTTGTTTTAATCCAGCGATTGGGTTGTTTTAACCCAGAGAATGGGTTGTTTTAACCCAGTGAATGGGTTGTTTTAACCCAGCGATTGGGTTGTTTTGAACCAGAGAATGAGTTGTTTTAACTCAGCGATTGGGTTGTTTTAACCCAGAGAATGGGTTGTTTTGACCCAGAGATTGGGTTGTTTTGACCCAGCGATTGGGTTGTTTTGACCCAGAGAATGAGTTGTTTTGACCCAGCGATTGGGTTGTTTTGACCCAGCGATTGGGTTGTTTTGACCCAGAGAATGGGCTGTTTTGACCCAGAGATTGGGTTGTTTTAACCCAGAGAATGGGTTGTTTTAACCCAGCGATTGGGTTGTTTTGACCCAGAGAAGGGGTTGTTTTAACTCAGTGATTGGGTTGTTTTAACCCAGAGAATGGGTTGTTTTAACCCAGCGATTGGGTTGTTTTGACCCAGTGAATGGGTTGTTTTGACCCAGCGATTGGGTTGTTTTAACCCAGAGAATGAGTTGTTTTAACCTAGAGAATGGGTTGTTTTGACCCAGCGAATGGGTTGTTTTTTTAACCCAGTGCTTGGGTTGTTTTAACCCAGTGCTTGCGTTGTTTTAACCTAGAGAATGGGTTGTTTTGACCCAGAGAATGGGTTGTTTTAACCCAGTGCTTGCGTTGTTTTAACCTAGAGAATGGGTTGTTTTTTTAACCCAGTGCTTGGGTTGTTTTAACCCAGAGAATAGGTTGTTTTAACCCAGTGAATGGGTTGTTTTAACCCAGAGAATTAGTTGTTTTAACCCAGAGAATGGGTTGTTTTAACCCAGCGGTTGGGTTAAATGTTTGCACAACCCGCTACATAGTTTTATTTAACTCAACTATTGTTTAAAAATTACTGTATTTCTTGCTTAAAATGAACCCAAAATATGTTGTAAATTAACATTTATTAATATGTTTAATAAATGAACATTTATTCATAAGTTTAATGAATAATAATTAAAGAATAAAGAATAAACATTTATTAAATTGTTTAATAAATGTTCAGCTTTTGATTATTATTGTTGCCTCTAGTAATTACGTGTCTGATTTTGGGTTCATTTTAAGCCAGACATATAGTCATTTTTAAACAATAGTTGGGTTTAATAAAACTACCCAGCAGGTTGTGCAAACATTTAACCCAATTGCTGGGTTTGTCCATTGTCAACCCAACTTGGGTTGTTTTTAAACCCAGCATTTTTTAGAGTGCACTTCAGTATGAAACTGCAGATACTCAAGAAGCATTAATGAAACCAAACACAATGCAAGTCATTATTGATTCTCAACTCTCCTCATATATTTTCAGCAAAATAAAGATGTTAAATGTGCAGAACAGGCTGGAAGAGAGGCAGCAGAGGTGAGAGCTTGTTTTGGTTTGGTTGCGCAGGATCTCGTGCAAGTCACACATTACACACGCCTCTCCGTCTGAGGGTCAGGGCTTAATGAGACTCGCGCTGGGGGTCCAGACAGCCGCTCCAACTCAAACAAACCCACTCAAGTCATTGTTCAGGAGCCTCACCAGCATGTATTTGCACAGCAGTACCAAAGCAAAACCTACATGTTTACATACTTCCCTCTGACGGATGCATGAAATATGTTGTTTAGATTGAACGCCAAATCCATAGGAATCATCTGGAACGCTGTGGTAACGTTATACTTTTGTTAAACTTTACACAAAGACAAACACTCACGCACAGAAGCACAATGCCCACGTTTACACGCTCGTTACTTTCCAATTAAAGTTCGTATGCTGGTTAAGATGCTGATTTTCATGCACATGTGAGAGTGGACAGTGATTTTTTTATTGTGTCGTTGTTTTCCAGCTCTGTATGCAGCATTAAAAAAAAAAACTGTAAATGAATAGTGATTTTATAAAAACTATATTTAGAGTGGGTTCAAAATTACAATAATATACTGTAAATTTAATAGGGTGAATCTTATGCAACCAGTCAAGAATGTCACATTTCAGCCCAAAATCAAAAGAAATTGTTCACATTTTGATGAAATTCTATGGAATTAGACTAAAAAGTAAAAGAAAAAAGGCACTCCAATAATAAGAATTTGGGGACAATGTGTTGAATTATTCAGAAAATATAAAATAATAATATAAAATGGATTATTTTTCTTTGATTTTGGGCTGTTTTATGCAGCTGGATGCTGGCGAGGATTACTGTACACTTCAAAAAACTTTTTTAAAAATCAGCCATAAAAACAGGGTGGCATCTTTTAGGTTTTTAAGGATTTAACTTAAATTTACGTTTTTGCCGGGAAAATCAAAAGAAAGTGACGTTTACTATTCTATGACACGTGAAACGAATGAATGCTTATACAATGTTCAGGATAAAATGCCGATAGAGTCGTTCTGTACTGTAATGTCAATGTGTCGTGCAAAGAAAAGAGATTCGTTCAAACTAAGTCAGATCTATATAGTCTATAGTCTCAAATATAATTTAAAATCACACTATCATAACAGTGTAATTTTAATGACCGCTTTGGTGGACACAGGGCCTTACTGTTAAATTTGCGCTCATTTTTTCCAGCGTACCTGTGAGGAGTAACTCTCTGTGTTGTCGATGTGTGACGTCGGGGCAGGTTGTCCCTCCAGCCATGTGATTTTCAGTGGGTTTCCCGTCAGGCCGATCTCATTTTTAATCGCCAGGTCCTGATTAAGGGCACATAAAAGATTGACATGTCATTAAAAACAAAGATAATGCTGCACAATGAATAGTTTTCAGTAATAAATGACTGAGTGTGTGTGCTGAAGTCGAACGAGCCTCCAGAAGACACAAAGACTGTTCTTTACGAACACGGCCATGTTCTCACAGCGGGAACCGGGAAGCGCAGACCGCACGGCGAAGCAGAAGCCACAACAGTGCCATCTCTGAGCGACAGGGCCGAATCTCAGACAGTCTCACGGGACGGGACAATAACTAACGTTCTGCTTTCCATTACATACAGATTCCTGTGCATCAGACTGTCACGATATACTGGCTAAAACTATTTAGTGCACATGATATAATTCACACTAATTCTGTAATAAATACATTTATAATCTAAATAAAATGTATAATATATATATATAAAATATATTAAAAAAATCTAATTTACTTTTATGTATTAATTATTTCTATTTTCTATTTTTATTTTTATCATTACCTCCGTTTTGTCCTATTTTTTATTTTGTTGTAGTTTTTGTTTTTCCACACTGTATGTATCATAATGAATTGTAAATAAATCATGAATAAAAAATAAGAATAAAAAATATTTAGAGAATTATATATATATATATATATATATATATATATATATATATATATATATATATACACATATATACACACACACACACACACACCTCTGTTTAGTCCTATTTTTTATTTTATTTATTTATTTTGTTGTTGTTGTTTTTGTTGTTTTCTGCCCTGTATTGTATTAGTCATGAATACTAAACTAAAAATATTTGGAGAATTATAACAATATTTACAAAATACATATTCAAAATATCTAAAGATCTGCTTCACTTTCATGTATTAATTATTTATATTTTCTACTTTTATTTTCATCATCACCTCTCCATTTTTTATTAATACTATTTATTTATTTATTTTGTTGTTGTTGTTTGTTTTTACACCCTGTATATCTCTTAATAAATTAAAATAAATCATGAATACATTTTTTAGAATTTTTAAGAATTTTTTTAGGATTTTAATTCGAAATTTTAATTCAAAATTTAGAGGATTATAATAACATAAACAAAATAAAATACATATTCAAAATATATAAAAATCTGCTTTACTTTCATGTATAAATTGATTATTTCTATTGTTATTTTTTACTTTCAACATACCTCTAGCTTCAATATGGTCTATTTTATTTTATTTTATTGATTTTGTTATGCATGTATATTTTATTTAAAAAAAAAAAAAAAAAAAAAAAATTCACATATCAAATGAAAGTGTGTTGAATTGAATTGTTCAAAAATTTGATAAAAAATGGTTTCAAAATTATAATAACATGTATTTAATTGGATGAATCTTATGAAAACTGTCAAGAATGTCCAAGGTCACAAAGAAATTATATTTTGCATAAAGACGAAGACTGAAAATCACCACCAGTAAGAAAAATTAGACTTAAAAAGTAAAAGGTTCAAAACACATTACAATAATGAGAATTTGATTTCGGGCTGTTATATGACTCCAATATGTTTACATGTGATTCTCCCAATATGTGGCTGAGACATTTGAAAATTAGGTATAATAAAAAAGAAGTTTTTTAACTGTTGTGTGTTTGGAGATCTTACACAGATGAATCATACTCACAGCAGCTTTTACTGATGCGAACTCCACCACGGCACTGCCTCTCTTCTTACTGGATATCAGAACGTTCAGGACGTCTCCATACTGCAATGCAAACATCATTACAGCACAATGATCACCACTGCAAAACCGCTACAAACTCTGCTTTCAATTGTGTGTGGGCAGAAATGAGGGGAGAAGAAAATAAAAACCGTGAGAAGGATTTGACTATTTTTAGTGCAAACAATTTCTCCCCAAGTCGTCGATGCTTATAAACGTCCGTCATAAATCACCAGAGCGCTCTCTATTTCTGTTCAGAGCATGAGAAACCTTCAGGCTCCATATTCTCCTCCGGCTCATTCAGCTCCACGCTTACAGTCTCCTGCCAAAAAGGTTTCAAATCAGGAATTCTGGGAGTGAATTTGGAGCATGAGTCAATATTTGACCCTCGGAAAGACTAAACAGATTTGAGTGCTCTAAAACATGACGTGAATCCCATGAACACATGTCCACTTCACCTCAGAATCAAAAGAAAAGAGCACAGAATTATATCTGAGTAATGAAAATTAAGCCTGTTTTGGGATCATTAAGATATTTTTGTATTGTCATGACAATTACACACATTTTCCTCCCAAAAGCTAATGTCTGATGTTTTATTTTACAATAATGCAGAATTATTTTATTTAAATCAGCATCAATTAAAGGCAGTAATAAATACTAGTATGTATACTTAATTTAAATAATAATGTCATTTTAATGAGAATCAGGAGAAAATGATCTTTTTTAACCACAAAATCAAAAGAAAGAAATAAGAAAATGTTTTTTTATAAAATAAAGTCTATTTTTAGGATTTATTACTTTGCCATTTTCATGACAGTTTAGCTCTATTTATGTCCTAAATAGATGTTATTTTATATAAAACATCATTTTTACTTTTTTCTTTTCTTTTCATTTTGCTGTTAAAAATTTAACCACAAATATTTAACCACAAATTAATAAATTAAGTTTTATTTCAAATAAAGTCTATTTAAGGAGCTGTTTTTAGGATTTATTGATGACAGTTTATCTCATGTAATAAATCCTTAAAAAAAGGTCCTAATTTTTCATAAAAGATCTTTCTTTTGATTGTGTGATATGATTACAAAATTTAACCAAAAATATTTAACCACAAAATAATTAAAAAAAAAAAAAAAAAAAAACTGAGAAGAAGAAATAAATGTTTATGTAAAAAAGTCTATTTTAGGGCTTTTTTAAAGGATTTATTGAATTTAAAACCCTAAAAACATCCTAGATGTTATTTTACAGACAACATAATTTCTTATTCCTTTCTTTTTAATTTTGTTCAATTATGATAAAATATATAACCACAATTTAACCACAAAATCAAAAGAATGTAATTATTTTAAATAAGGTTTATTTTTAGGATTTATTACATTGCCATTTTCATGACAGTTTAGCTCTATTTATTTCCTAAATAGATGTTATTTTATATAAAACTTAATTTTTACTTTTGATTTTGTTGTTAAAAAGTATCACAAAATTTAACCACAAATATTTAACCACAAAATAATAATGAATAAAAAGGAATTGTTAAACCACAATTTAACCACAAAATCAAAAGAAAGAAATAAGAAATAGTTTTTCTGTAAATAAAATAAAGTCTATTTTAGGAGCTTTTTTTAGTATTTATTGCATTGTCCAATTTTCAGGACAGTTTCTCTCATGTAATAAATCCTAAAAAGGTGTCCTAAATAGACGTTATTTTACAGAAAATATCATAATTTCTTATTAATTTATCATATTTTTTTTTTATTTTGTGTTCAGATATGATCACAAAATATATAACCACAATACAAAGAAATTAGTGTGTGTGTATATATATATATATATATATATATATATATAAAATATTTTTAGGATTTATTACATTGCCATTTTCATAACAATTTAGATCCTAAATAGATATTATTTTATATAAAACATAATTTTTATTTCTTTCTTTTGATTTTGTTGTTAAAAATGATCACAAATGTAACCACAAATACTTAACCACAAAATAATTTTTTAAAAAAAAAGTAAGAAGAAGAAAATAATTTTTATGTAAAAAAAGTCTATTTTCAGACCTTTTTAAAGGATTTATTGCATTTAACTCTAAAAATGTCCCAGATGTTATTTTACATAAACATAATTTCTTATTTCTTTCATCTGATTGGACATATTGACATGTTTCGTGAGATTCTTTTATTCTTCTATTAAAGCCATGAGCATCAGTACGGGAAGATGTTTCTGAGAATCTGGCGTCCCTGAAAATCAGCTTTATCGCTGCCTGGGAAAAGCAGTAAGAATGTATTTGACATTCAGAACCGGGAAATCTCGCCAACAGTGACAAAGCAGAGCGTCCCACTGGAAGCCTATTTCACACATCCAAACATTTCCAAAGATTTCCAAGAGCTCGATCTGCTCGGAGAGTCCAAAACACACATCTCGCTGGAGTTACACCATCCATAACCTTCACGTCCACTCTTTTCGCAGGTTTGCGAGCTGTTTATGCTGATGCCGACCCATAAAGAGGTGCGTGTAGAGGGACAATTGAATCAAACATGAATCCTGACGTCATTAACACTCTGGCAACGGTGCCAGGAGATTGAAGACGGGAGTGGCAGCATTTGCGTGGTGTTGGTTGCATGTGAAGAGCACATTTCCTAGAGTCCCCTGACGGCACTAAACATGTCCGTGAAGCCGGGTCGTAACGGTGGCATGTGCGCTGCATCGCCTTCAGCGTTTTGAGCAGCTATAAAACTTAATATTGCTCACACACAGGGGGAAATAAAAGCTTTTTAATGGCTGATGTCATGCAGACCTGAAACCTGCGGCGCTGGACAGCAGAACCTGCTCATTAAGAGCAGAAAACAGCTCATTCACACACAAGGTCACTTTCTCACACGCCTTTAAAACAACCCACAGGACCCCGGTATACACTGGATAGACTGATTTCAATAACCTGATTAAAACTATCCAACACTAAACTACAGCTCTCGCTGTTCATTAGCTGAAAAACAATGAAACAGTTAACACTAGATAAACAGAATCCTCACCTTTTGGAAGAGGTTTTGAAGACAGTCGTGAGAATAGCCGGCGTTACTGGCATCGTCTTTTTTACACTTCCACTTCAACTGAGGATGGAAAAAAACAGCGAAAATCAGCATCAAAGCAACAATTTCATTAAAAACGACATAAAAGTAACATTCTCTAGTCTATTGTGACGTTCTTTGGAATTCAGCACATTTCCCCCTTCAGTTCTCATTACTGTAACGTGAAAAAACTGTCATTACTGTAATGTAGCAAAAAAGATACTTTATTTAAAATGTACAGTGTTGCACTGAATTAAATTTTATGCTGATTGCAAAATGCCCAGAAAAATGCTTAACTGTCATTAAAAATCAAAGTGACATTGGAAAAAAAAAAAAAAAAAAAAAAAAAAAAACCTTAATGGCCCTACAAAAATTAAATTTACTTATTATGTATATTAGTTTTATTATATATATTATGGAAGCATGTTTCCGCCATGAAATAAAAAATAAAAAAGGTAATTTCAACTTTTTAATCTCACAATTCTAACTTTTTTTTTTCTTCACAGAATAGCGAGATATAAAGTCAGAATTGCGTGATATAAAGTCTGAATTGCAAGTTATAAAGTCAGAATTGCGAGTTATAAAGTCAGAATTGCGAGATATAAAGTCAGAATTGCGAGATATAAAGTCAGAATTGCAAGTTATAAAGTCAGAATTGCGAGTTATAAAGTCAGAATTGCGTGATATAAAGTCTGAATTGCAAGTTATAAAGTCAGAATTGCAAGTTATAAAGTCAGAATTGCGAGATATAAAGTCAGAATTGCGAGATATAAAGTCAGAATTGCGAGTTATAAAGTCAGAATTGCGAGATATAAAGTCAGAATTGCGAGATATAAAGTCAGAATTGCAAGTTATAAAGTCAGAATTGCGAGATATAAAGTCAGAATTACGAGATATAAAGTCAGAATTGCGAGTTATAAAGTCAGTTATACCCCCGGTTTCACAGACAAGGCTTAAGCTAGTCCTAGACTAAAATGCATGTTTGAGCTGTCTTAACTGAAAGTAACTTGGACTGACATATCTTAAAATATGTCAGTGCCATTGTTTTGTCATGTTTTTTTTTAAGGTACATTTATAAAACCTACTTAAATACCATAATTGAACTAAGGCCTAATCCTGGCTTAGGCTAAGCCCTGTCTGTGAAACCGGTCCATAGAGTCAGAATTGAGTGATATAAAGTCAGAATTGTGAGATATAAAGTCAGAATTGAGTGATATAAAGTCAGAATTGTGAGATATAAAGTCAGAATTGAGTGATATAAAGTCAGAATTGCGAGATATAAAGTCAGAATTGAGTGATATAAAGTCAGAATTGCGAGATATAAAGTCAGAATTGTGAGATATAAAGTCAGAATTGAGTGATATAAAGTCAGAATTGCGTGATAAAACACAACTGCGAGAAAAAAAGTCTGAATTCTGACTTTATATCTCACAATTCTGACTTTATAACTCAGAAAAAAAAGTCAGAATTGTGAGATAAAAAGTCAAAATTACCTTTTTAATTTTTTTATTTAGTGGCGGAAACAAGCTTCCATAATATAACCATTTTAAAGTTTGGGTTAAAAGTCTCTTCTACCAAGGCAGGACTTGTATGATCAAAAACACAAAAAAATACACACACACACACACACAAAAAACAGTAATATTGTGAATTATTATTACAATTTAAAAAAACTGTTTTCTATGTGAATATATAGTAAAGTGTAATTTATATCCAGTGATCAAAGCTGAATTTTCAGCATCATTACTCCAGTCTTCAGTGTCACATGATCCTTCAGAAATCATTCTAATATGATGATTTGCTGCTCAAGAAACATTTATCATTATTATCAGTGTTGAAAACAGTCAGGCTGCTTCATTTTTTTGTGGAAACTGTGATGCAGTTTTTTCAGTACTCAAAAGCTTTGCAATCACAAGTATAAACAACACTTTAAAATATATTCACATTGAATATTTCACAATATTACTGTTTTTACTGTATTTTTTGGTCAAATAAATGCAGCCTAGGTGAGCAGAAAAGACTTCTTTCAAAAACCACAAACATTAAATCAAAATATATTTTATTTTGGGTAAGATTCACCCATAAAGTTTCTCTTTTCGCCTCATATTCAGTATTGATTTTTTTTCATATGCTGCACTAAAACCATGTGCTCACAATGTTCCAATTACATCAGACCGGCCACGATAATCAACTGTAACACATCAGCTCTCTAATAGAGAAACCGAACACGAGCACCGTCGGAGGAATCTGCTTTAATTAATGGAGCGGTCCATTGAAAGAGCAAGACTAATTTGTTTTAAAGGGCCTGTAGTCGTTTAATCAGACGGCTCCTCTCAGGAAGACGAATCAGTTTTAAAGAAAAATATACGTGCACGAATATGTCTGAAACGCAGCGGGACGTGCCGTTCTCTGGTGATCTATCAGAGGCTGCTGGGAAAACTATTTAGAACAGGGTTCATGCCAAATCTCACGTAATGCAGCCGTACATCACCCGGAGTTTCTTCTAATTCAACAATAGTGTTTATTTTTGCTGATAGAGCACACAAACATGAAGGTAATTCACCAGAGGATGGGATGTTTGGATCAGCGCCGAACACAATAATGAGATTAAACACATAAACACATTAGCTAACGTCCCCCTTCGTTCTTTAATAAAGAAAACTGAAAGGTTTCCAAAGGAAATATAGTCCTGCTTATTTTACATAGTTATATATTCTCCAGACGATACGATGACACTGAAGAACAGGAACAGACAGGATAGCAGGATGAACGTGCATTAATGAGAATTATGGGTCACTGAGTTCGAATTATGTACATTAGAAAGCTGGATATACATGTGAAGTACGTTTAAATCATCATCAGATTAATTCTTTTAGGAGAATCCACTTCATCTGTATCCTAAAGTTCATCAAATCACTGATTTTCTAGTATGTACATGACGTACTAGTACAAACCCCTAGTGGTTTGTAAGTGAATTGGTAGTTGATGAAAAGCGAACAATGAATTAAATCATAATTTAAATATATATAATTTTAAAATAAAACTAAATAAGAATAAATGTAAAATAATAATATTAATAAAAAATTAATAACAAAAAAGATGTAATTTTTACCAGTGTGTCATGTGACCATTAACCAACATCAGAGAACGGTTGAGAAATATTAAATATATTGAAATATTAACCTAAAATCTCAGGGGGGGGGGCTATATATAAATTGTCATGTCGAAGGGGTTGGATTTATAAAAACATTTGGGAATCCCTGTACAAGTGCATGAAACATTGGCTGTGTTTACACTGGCACAACAAATCTGATTATTTACTCATATCTGACACGGTTCAGTATGGAGTACCACAAGGCTCAGTACTAGGACCGTTGCTTTTCACCTTGTACATGCTCAGTAATGAGGTGATAACGTCGCTGTTTTTGTAATTAAACTCACAAGCTTCACTATTACATACAGACCCTGTACAGACGCACACAGATAATTCTCTCTCTCTCATTAATTAATTTGAATTTATTAAAATGAATGTATTTTAATACAGAACCAGCATTAACTTCTTGAGCAATCTGAGCTACAGTAGCTCGTCTGTTGGATCGGACTACACAGGCCAGCCTTCGCTCCCCATGTGCATCAAAAAGACTTTTTTCAAAAACCTTCCCGACCACAAACATAAAATAATAAAAAAATAAAATGTGAATCTCTATACTAGTGCATGAAACATTGGCTGTGTTTACACTGGCACAAAAAAACTGATTTTTTACTCACATCTGACAGGGTTCAGTATGGAGTACCTCAAGGCTCAGTACTAGGACCGTTGCTTTTCACCTTGTACATGCTCAGCAACAAGCTGATAACTTCGCTGTTTTTGTAATTAAACTCACAAGCTTCCATCAGCTTTTAACTTAAGGTCTTTGCACACTGAGTCCAAAAGTTTCGTATGCGTCATCCTAAAAATTTCCGTGAACCAATTGATCCTGAAAAGAGACTGGCAAGGAGAATAGAAGCAGTTGGATGATTTTTGGATTTTGGCATTCACTTGTACAGTGGCTCTGAATTGAAAACACCTCTCAAGATGCTTGCTACAGATGTGAAAAATGTAGTAAATTTAACCCGATCCGAATTTTTTTATGATGGTTGCAAGTTTCGGAGGCAGTGTGTAAACATGATTAACACAACGTGAGGTCGTTTTTTTTTTTTGGTAACGTGCGAAAATTTGGCTCACGAGAATTTCGGGCTCAGTGTGCAAGGACCTTTATCCATGTTGGCCACTCGACGTGAATTATATAAATAATTTTAGTATGGCCATTCAAAATGGGTTGCATAGTAAAGAATCATTTTGGGTGGGAATTAATGTAAACAAGATATCGGATACCAGTCGTGTCTAAAAAAAAAAGTGAATGTAAACTGGTGGGACAAAAAAAAATCCACGCAGCCATTGTGACCAATTCTTCTTATTGCATTGCTATATACAGTTGCTCTGGTGTTGATGTTGATTGTAAGGCACAAAGTCAGAACTATCAAATCCTGCTTTTTTAATTTATTCATTCATTCATTTATTTTTCTATGTGGTTTCTTACACATAAAATGAGAGTCTATTACTTCTATACACATACAGTACCTTCAGTTTAGGAGTCACATCGCTGCCGCCCTGACGTCCTTTTGAAGAGACAAATGAGGATGCAGCGAGAGAACAGAAAGGAAACACGAGTTAGACATCAGCTCAGGTATCAATCTCATGCTCTCATTCAATCATCTATCCAACAGACACATTCACAAGCTTCTGTCCCGCTTTAAAGCACAGCAGGGATGTTTCCAGCACGTCTCCTTTCAGAGCGACCCTCCGAGAGCCCCTCTAGCGTGCAAACGCTGCGGTCTGGGAGAGGTGAGCGTCGTTTCAGCGCAGACAACACGCCAAGACCCCTCCAACACACAACCATTCCTTCCAGTATTCTATGTCTTCCTCACACGCTGCGCCTGTGTTTCATCACCACTTTCATTGTCCCTCAGTTATGCGTTTTCTAATGGACAGCGTCTTTTCTATCCATCAGCACCTATTTATGTGAAACGTTCATGCATCAGGCGTCGTAAAATCTGTATATACAGTAATAAGGACAATGTTATCTATTTATACTCCCTGCGCTGGTTTTTAGGTCTGAGTTTTCAAGCAAGCGCAGCAGCTGTTTCTGATGCTGTGAGCAGTGTGTGTTTTCCAGAACAGACCGATCAGAAATCAACAATAAAACAATTACAATAAAACAAACTACTGGGGAAATTAAAGGTTTAAATGCACATAAACATAATTCTTGGACTATTGAGGAAACAATAAATAAAAAAGAGTTTGAGTTTCCAGATTTGTAATTTAGACGTTAAAGTGATAGTTCATTCAGTCATCAGTTACTATATATACATGATCTCTAATGTTGTTCCAAACCTGTATGACTGACTCTTCTGCATAACAAAAAAAGAAGATAAACAGGTAAAAAAAAAAAAAAAAAGTATACTTTTAATGCAATGCAAGTCTCTTAGGATAAAAGCATCTGCCAAATGCATTAACGTGTGTGAGTGTGTGTTTAAGCACCTGTGTGTGTGTCTGTCTCTCTCTGGATCTGCTCTCGTATGAGTCTCTGCTGCTCCTGTAGTTCTCGTGAACCCTCCTCCCTCAGACGGGCGATCTACAAGAGGAACACGCAACCACACACACATTCCCAGAATTATTATACGCATAAACAAAACAATACTCTGTGCTGTTACAATCTCCTAGAGCGGTTCATACAGACTGACCTGCAGTAACCCGTCGCTCAGACTCTACATGTCAAACACTGACACCTATTGGCTGTTCACTAATCAAACCAAACACTACTGCAGCACTGATGTTTGCGTGCAGCTTCAGGACAGAAAGGTTTGGAAAGCTGATTTATGACTTTTTTTCTGAGAGAGAGACTCACAATTGCAAGAAAAAAGTCATAATTTTGAGATGTACACACAAAATTGCAAGAAAAAAGTCATAATTGTGAGGAAAAGCCAGAAGTACAAGAAAAAAAGCCAGAATTCCAAGAAAGAAGTCAGAATTGCGAGATTTAAACTCAGAATTCAGAGAAAAAAAGTCAGAATTGCAAGATTTTAACACAGAATTCAGAGAAAAAAAGTCAGAATTGCGAGATTTAAACTCAGAATTCAGAAAAAAAAGTCAGAATTGCAAGATTTAAACTCAGAATTCCAAGAAAAAAAGTCAGAATTGCAAGATTTAAACTCAGAATTCAGAGAAAAAAAGTCAGAATTGTGAGATTTAAACTCAGAATTCAGAAAAAAAAGTCAGAATTGTGAGATTTAAACTCAGAATTCCAAGAAAAAAAGTCAGAATTGCGAGATTTAAACTCAGAATTCAGAGAAAAAAAGTCAGAATTGCGAGATTTAAACTCAGAATTCAGAGAAAGTCAGAATTGCGAGATTTAAACACAGAATTCAGAGAAAGTCAGAATTGCGAGATTTAAACTCAGAATTCAGAGAAAAAAAGTCAGAATTGCGAGATTTAAACTCAGAATTCAGAGAAAAAAAGTCAGAATTGCGAGATTTAAACTCAGAATTCAGAGAAAGTCAGAATTGCGAGATTTAAACTCAGAATTCCAAGAAAAAAACTCAGAATTGCGAGATTTAAACTCAGAATTCAGAGAGAGAAAGTCAGAATTGCGAGATTTAAACTCAGAATTCAGAGAGAGAAAGTCAGAATTGCAAGATTTTAACTCAGAATTCCGAGAAAAAAATCAGAATTGCGAGATTTGAACTCAGAATTCCAAGAAAAAAAGTCAGAATTGCGAGATTTAAACTCAGAATTCAGAGAGAGAAAGTCAGAATTGCGAGATTTAAACTCAGAATTCAGAGAGAGAAAGTCAGAATTGCAAGATTTTAACTCAGAATTCCGAGAAAAAAATCAGAATTGCGAGATTTAAACTCAGAATTCCAAGAAAAAAAGTCAGAATTGCGAGATTTAAACTCAGAATTCCAAGAAAAAAAGTCAGAATTGCGAGATTTAAACTCAGAATTCAGAGAAAAAAAGTCAGAATTGCGAGATTTAAACTCAGAATTCAGAGAAAAAAAGTCAGAATTGCGAGATTTAAACTCAGAATTCAGAGAAAAAAAGTCAGAATTGCAAGATTTTAACTCAGAATTCTGAGAAAAAAAAGTCAGAATTCCAAGAAAAAAGTCAGAATTGCGAGATTTTAACTCAGAATTCCGAGAAAAAAAGTCAGAATTGCGAGATTTAAACTCAGAATTCCGAGAAAAAAAGTCAGAATTGCGAGATTTAAACTCAGAATTCAGAAAAAAAAGTCAGAATTGTGAGATTTAAACTCAGAATTCCAAGAAAAAAAGTCAGAATTGCAAGATTTAAACTCAGAATTCAGAGAAAGTCAGAATTGCGAGATTTAAACTCAGAATTCAGAGAAAAAAAGTCAGAATTGCGAGATTTAAACTCAGAATTCAGAGAAAAAAAGTCAGAATTGTGAGATTTAAACTCAGAATTCCAAGAAAAAAAGTCAGAATTGCGAGATTTAAACTCAGAATTCAGAGAAAGTCAGAATTGCGAGATTTAAACTCAGAATTCAGAGAAAAAAAGTCAGAATTGCGAGATTTAAACTCAGAATTCAGAGAGAGAAAGTCAGAATTGCGAGATTTAAACTCAGAATTCAGAGAGAGAAAGTCAGAATTGCAAGATTTTAACTCAGAATTCCGAGAAAAAAAATCAGAATTGCGAGATTTAAACTCAGAATTCCAAGAAAAAAAGTCAGAATTGCGAGATTTAAACTCAGAATTCAGAGAAAAAAAGTCAGAATTGTGAGATTTAAACTCAGAATTCAGAGAAAAAAAGTCAGAATTGCGAGATTTAAACTCAGAATTCAGAGAAAGTCAGAATTGCGAGATTTAAACTCAGAATTTAGAGAAAAAAAGTCAGAATTGCGAGATTTTAACTCAGAATTCAGAGAAAAAAAGTCAGAATTGCGAGATTTAAACTCAGAATTCAGAGAAAAAAAGTCAGAATTGTGAGATTTAAACACAGAATTCAGAGAAAAAAAGTCAGAATTGCGAGATTTAAACTCAGAATTCCAAGAAAAAAACTCAGAATTGCGAGATTTAAACTCAGAATTCAGAGAGAGAAAGTCAGAATTGCGAGATTTAAACTCAGAAT
This sequence comes from Mylopharyngodon piceus, assembly GCA_039654765.1. Taxonomy (NCBI): domain Eukaryota; kingdom Metazoa; phylum Chordata; class Actinopteri; order Cypriniformes; family Xenocyprididae; genus Mylopharyngodon; species Mylopharyngodon piceus. Next base: position 1,202,730 of record CM077449.1, read on the forward strand.
TCAGAGAGAGAAAGTCAGAATTGCAAGATTTTAACTCAGAATTCCGAGAAAAAAAATCAGAATTGCGAGATTTAAACTCAGAATTCCAAGAAAAAAAGTCAGAATTGCGAGATTTAAACTCAGAATTCAGAGAAAAAAAGTCAGAATTGTGAGATTTAAACTCAGAATTCCGAGAAAAAAAGTCAGAATTGCGAGATTTAAACTCAGAATTCCGAGAAAAAAAGTCAGAATTGCGAGATTTAAACTCAGAATTCCGAGAAAAAAATCAGAATTGCGAGATTTAAACTCAGAATTCCGAGAAAAAAAGTCAGAATTGCGAGATTTAAACTCAGAATTCAGAGAAAAAAAGTCAGAATTGTGAGATTTAAACTCAGAATTCAGAGAAAAAAAGTCAGAATTGCGAGATTTAAACTCAGAATTCAGAGAAAAAAAGTCAGAATTGCAAGATTTTAACTCAGAATTCAGAGAAAAAAAGTCAGAATTGCGAGATTTTAACTCAGAATTCTGAGAAAAAAAGTCAGAATTCCAAGAAAAAAGTCAGAATTGTGGGATTTAAACTCAAAATACAGAGAAAAAATTCATAACTGTGAGATTTAAACTCAGAATTGCGAGAAAAAAGTGAATTGTGAGATAAAAAGTTGCAATTACATTTTATTTTTTTATTCTGTGAGGAAAACAAGCTTCCACAGAAAGGTGAAGCGTTATAGTTCGAATGTGATTTTAGGTATTTAGATAGATATTAGATAGAAATAAATGCAATACAAGTCGTTTTGGATAAAAGCATCTGCAAATGCACAAATATAAATGTAGATATTAGTTTTTTCTTCGGTTACTAGTCATCTAACAGAAGAAAATGCATCCAAAACAACAACAAGGGACTTCCAAGCACAATCCAGGAGTCTTACTACTAAAACTGACACACACATCTCAAGCACTAAATCCAGTCACATGCATTCACACTCTCACCTCCTCTTCTAACGTGCGTGTGATTTTAATCTCTTCTGTTTTTACAGTCTCTGCCTGCCGTTCACGCGCCTCCAAATCTACACAACACACAAAACAAACGTCATTCAGTGTGTATTACACTGACAAGCCATAATAATGGAGCAGAATGAGTGAGGAAGAGCAGCTGACCAAGTTTAATCTTCTTCCTCTTGTCATCTAGCTTCCGGTTTCTCTCCTCGGCTTGTTTTTTAGCAGCACGGACCTTGTCGTAAGCAGCCTGAAGGAATGAAAAACAAATCAATGGAATTCTAAAACTTATTTCAATTTGAGTTACTCATTTTAACTGATGGACATTTATGGAGTTTTGACCTTGTGATTACAGCAGAGGAAGCCTATTGGCCAACATGAACCTCACTGTGGAGTCAAGAAGACTGACAAGCGCTGATCTAACATGACTGTAAATGTGTAGTTGTGTTTTATGATGAATGTAGAAACATTTCACAGCGACTGGACGTGATTCTCACCTTGGCAGCGGCGTCTGTCAACACCTCCAGAGCCTGAGACAGCTGGTGGAAGAGCTCCGCTGTACAACACACACACAATCAAGAAATCACATTCATCTGACCGTAATTCAAAGCTCTTAAACGGGATCAATAACTCCCAGACCACTGAACATCCTTGAAGAACCTGTTAAAATCTATAAAAGAGGGATTTTTCATGCTGTTTTGAAGAGTTTGATGCGTTCACACAATGAAATGTGTGTAAAATTCACGTTCAGTTCATTGCAGCAGTTGTTTCTTTGATGTTTAGTTCCTGATATAAACATCTACCATGAGATTCTTACACCAAAAACTGATCATTTAGTATAATTTTCACCCTCTCTCTCACAATTACAACTGAACAGACTGTTTTCGCTCCTGTACCATTAAGATTTTTATGTAAATGACCTCTCTTATGGTTTATTAACTTCTACACAGTCATAGTTCACCTCAGTGCGGGTCAAGATGCTGCTTAATACTGAATGATATGTAAATGAGGGCGGTCATATGTTAATGAGGCCGTAATGTGTTCATGATTTCAGTCTGAATGTTAGCATATATCTGCACACAATACATTAAACCTTTTAAAATGATTTATTTATTGTATTAATCTTTGCCAAAGCATTAAAAAAATAAAAGTATAATTGCAAAATTGTACCCCACATTATCCTTTTCTGCATACAAAAATATACATAAAAATAGTGATAAAGTATTAACACATAAATACACAGTATATCAAACTATTTTTAGTTATTTTTAGTTTCATTAAAAAAGAAAAAGCCTAATACAATTGGAAAAATTGTACATTCTTACCACACATTATATTTCCACCAAAATAAATAATTAAAATATACATTAAAAATTAATAATAATAAATTAACATATACATTTGGTGTTTTATTATTCTTAACATACATAGATAATTATTATAAACAGTTTGACATACTATTTATTTATTGTTTTATTCTTTTACAAAGCATTAAAAACCTCATATAATTACAAAAAAGTCAATTTACCCCACATTATCCCTTTCCACCAAAATAAATAATTAAAATATACATTAAAATTATTAATTATTAAATTAACATATACAATATTTTAATTTTTATTTATTGTTTTATTATTTAACACAAAGATAATTAATAAAACAGCTTTATGTACTATTAATTTATTGTTTTAATCTTACAAAGCATTAAAAAATTATATAATTAAAAAAGTACATTTTACCCCTTTTCCACCAAAATAATTAAAATATACATTAAAAATTATTATTAATAATAATAAACATATACATAGACAATTAGAAAATGTAATTTACTTTTTATGTTGTTTTATTATTTTTAACATACAAAGATTATTAATAAAACAGTTTGACGTAAGATTTATTTGTTTTATTTTACTTTTACAAAGCATTAAAAAACCTCATATAATTCAAAAAAATAATTTTACCCCACATTATCCCTTTCCACCAAAATAAGTAATTTAAATATAGGCCATACAATAAAAAATATTATTAATAACAAATTAACATATACATAGACAGTTTATGTATATGATAAAACAGTTTAATTGACTATTTATGTATTGTTTTATTATTTTATATATATATATTTACACACACACACTTTCATGTACATTTAATTAAAATATACAAAATAAATTAATAATAATAATAATAATAACAAATTAACATATACCTAGACATTAAAAAAAACAGTTTAATTTACTATTTATTTATTGTTTTATTATTTTCCACAACATTACAAAAATCTACATATAAAAACATAAATTGAAAAAAAAAAATTACATTTTTACTTAATATTATCCCTTTCCACCAAAATAATTAAAATATACATAAAAATTAATAATAATAACAATAATATGTCTGTACACACACACACATTATAATATATAACAAACTCAATCGTGCCCTTTAAGCAGGTTTATAGTTGCAGTCTGGGGCAGCACTAACATCCTGCTAACCAACACGTTTCCTGCATTAAACGCGGGTGCCGGCGCTCTCACGAAAGCTGTTCCCGCTAATGATCCCCTCCTGCGCTCCTGCGTGTAAACGTGGGGGTCCCTGCCACGCCACATGAGGGGCCGCCAGAGCAATCAGGGGAACCACGCGAGGCCCCTTCAGTCCTGCAGACCCCTAATGACTCGCTGATGGCGCGACTGGTTCTGTTCTCCACTAACAAGCGTCTGCGAGCTCCGGTTTCACCCCCAAAGGGAAGCGTGTGGAGCCGCCGGCTCGGGTTACCCCGATACCTGCGTGATTATGAGCGTCGCCGTGAAGGCGTCCGCACGCAAGCGGGTTCGAATGTTACGTGACCTTTGCCTCACCCCGGAGCAGACGGACGGCTCGTGCGAGGCCGCAGATTCCATGATTTGGGAGAAAGCAAACCTGCTCCATAAGCCATTATGCCTCGTCTCCTAGTTTTGACTCAATTAGGAATTGTTGAAAGCCTCCAGAGACCGCAAGGAAAAAAACGCTCCTCCAAACACGCCATCTCGTCCAAGGTGCTCGTTCTGGGGTCTGACACTGAATGATTTTCCCAGCATTGATTATGCACATGTTCTGGGCAGACGGAGTCACGGGGGGTGTAAGAGAAGCCACATGCTGGAGTGTTTGTGCACATGTTAGCCGCGTCAAACGCTCGTCTTATGTCATTTATATTATCAATATCAATTATATTTTGCATAAAGAAATGAATGCGTTTATGGAATTATTATATATAATAACATTATTTGCATGACAATTAAGCACCCCTCCCCTCGATTATTGCAATGCTTGAACAGATTTAAATTTTTTGTCATTTTCATTTATTAATTATGATTCTCATTAATGTGGTATAAGTATTTTTTAATTTTTAATTTTTATTTAATTTAAATTCATTTAAATAAATAGATCTATTTTATTTAAATACTATTTTATTTTATTAAGGCAGTGCTTACGTATATATACTTAAAGTAAAAACATATTTTTTGCATCATATATATGAAAATAAATCATATAAGAGACAGAAATATAAGAATAAATACAAAAATAAACTGTTTTTAAATTTTTGAAATAAATGTGGGAATATTTAAATATGGAAAAAATGCATGTGAGAATAAATAAATATAAAAATAAATTGACAAATAAATAAGTATAAAAATATATATTTTTTTAAATTATGAAAGAATAAAAATAAGTTAAAAATAATAACAATAAAGTAAAAGAAAAAAGAAAAAATAAGAAAATAATAAAATCACAAGAAAATGAAAGAATAGAAACAAACGTAAGAATAAATGCAAAAGCAAATAAAAACTGTTTAAATAAATAAATGTGGGAATATTTAAATATGGAAAAAAATGCATGTGGGTATAAATAAATAAATATACAAATAAATTGATAAATAAATAAATAAATAAATATTTTTAAAAAATATGAAAGAATAAAAATAAGTTTAAAATAATAACAATAAAGTTAAAAATAATAATAAAAAAATAAGAAAATAAGAAAATCACAAGAAAATGAAAGTAGAAACAGAAATGTAAGAATAAATGCAAAAGCAAATAAAAACTGTTTAAATAAATAAATGTGGGAATATTTAAATATGGAAAAAATACATGTGGGAATAAATAAATATAAAAATAAATGAATGCATTCATTAATTAATTAATTTAAAAAGAATAAGAATAAAGTTAAAAATAAATACAGAAAAATCATATAAGAGACAGAAATATAAGAATAAATTTAAAAAAAATGTTGAAATAAATAAATGTGGTAATAAATAATATAAAAATAAATGAACAAATAAATAAAAATAAAAATAAATAAAAAATAAATGAAAGAATTAAAAAAAGTTAAAAATAAATAGTTAAAAAGAATTAAAATTAAAAAGAATTAATTAATTTAAAAAATACAAAAATAAATTCAAGACTAAATTTAATTAAACATAATTGTATTTTTTTTCCTATTATATATCCCACAAATCTACAGGTTTGGGCCCTTCATCACATGGATTGGTGACTACAGTAAAACTCACCAGCTTTGGGATTGTCTGGGTTTTTATCTGGATGGCAGGACAGCGCTCTCTGTCTGTACGCTTTCTTGATCTGTAAAAGAGAAGAAAGAAGAATCAGAGGAGAAGTTCACTGCGTTTCTCTTGAGTTTCATGTTAACATCACATGTTCCAGATCCCACCAACCCCATGTTCAACCGTGCGTTTAATATATTCCTGATCACATTTCACATTCTCTGGTGTTTCACACACGCACAAAAAGTTATTATACAAAACGTTTTGCATAACTCAAGACAAAGAGACACGGATCTCACAGCTTCCTGGAAGGCATAAACCAGAGATGTTTTATAACAATAGACTGTGGTCACATCCACCACAACCCTGAAATCCCACCAAACATCCGATCCGAATGCCTCTCTAAATCACGGCACGCACTCATGTCAAACTGCACACGCATCACTGCACACGTGCACATGTGAAAAACACGCCGAACCACAACAAGAGCCACTACACTTCAGCCAGCGAGTCTCAAACATGACATGCATTTCAGAGTAAAACACACACGCTTGAGTGTGTACATTCAGAACTCTGTCTATAAACTCCCAGGAGTCTTTGGGAATGTGAACCGCACGTCTCAGTGGCCCCGCTGGCCGAGTTCACGACAGCTGACAAACACTGAAACTCGCTTTGGCTCAAATTCACAAAACACAAGGTCTGCTTCTGTTTCTGGCAGAAACAGACGCTGGTGTGCGTTTATTTTGGCGGCCAAATTAACACTGAAGTGTCGAGCTGCTCTCTGAACATATTTATCAACTTTATCTTCTGCAATCTCGACTTATTATGAACGAAACAAAACAATAATGGAGTGAACTAATAAAAAAGATGCCTGTCAAATACAGACAAATACAAATTTAAAAATAAAAAAAGTAATCAAATCAGTTCATAAAGCTAACAATTTAGTTTAAAATGTAATCAAATGAAAATTTAATTATTTAATTAATAATAATAATAATAATAATAAATAATAATAAGTACGTTTTTACTGTGCAATTTCTGTTATACCGAACTTTTATTTTGACAAGTTGTAATGAAGACCTTTGAGTTTGTGTGTGTTTTAATAAACTGTATTATTATTATTATTACTGATAATTGATGTACACTCTACTGTACAACATTAATATATTTCTGTTATTTCAAGTTATTCTGAACTTTTATTTTGAAGGGGTTGTAATGAAGACCTTTGAGTTTGTGTGTGTTTTAATAATAATAATAATAATAATAATAATACAGTTTATTAAAACGCACACAAACTCAAAGGTCTTCATTACAACCCGTCAAAATAAAAGTTCGGTATAACTTGAAATAACAGAACTATATTAATGTTGTACAGTAGCATTCATAGTGCCTTCCAAAACATGCAAGCTGCCCATACCGTATGCACTTATGCACCCCCATACCATCAGAGATGCTGGCTTTTGAACTGAACGCTGATAACACGCTGGAAGGTCTCCCTCCTCTTTAGCCCGGAGGACACGGCGTCCATGATTTCCAACAAGAATGTCAAATTTGGACTCGTCTGACCATAGAACACTTTTCCACTTTGAAACAGTCCATTTTAAATGAGCCTTGGCCCACAGGACATGACGGCGCTTCTGGACCATGTTCACATATGGCTTCCTTTTTGCATGATAGAGCTTTAGTTGGCATCTGCAGATGGCACGGCGGATTGTGTTTACCGACAGTGGTTTCTGGAAGTATTCCTGGGCCCATTTAGTAATGTCATTGACACAATCATGCCGATGAGTGATGCAGTGTCGTCTGAGGGCCCGAAGACCACGGGCATCCAATAAAGGTCTTCGGCCTTGTCCCTTACGCACAGAGATTTCTCCAGTTTCTCTGAATCTTTTGATGATGTTATGCACTGTAGATGATGAGATTTGCAATTTGACGTTGAGGAACATTGTTTTCCACAATCTTTTTACGCACTCTTTCACAGCTCTGCCCATCTTTACTTCTGAGAGACTCTGCCTCTCTAAGACATCTCTTTTATAGCTAATCATGTGACAGACCTGATATCAATTAACTTAATTAGTTGCTAGATGTTCTCCCAGCTGAATCTTTTCAAAATTTATTGCTTTTTCAGCCATTTGTTGCCCCCGTGACAACTATTTTGAGACCTGTAGCAGGCATCAAATTTTAAATGAGCTCATTTTGTACATAAAATTGTAAAATTTCTCCGTTTAAACATTTGTTATGTTACCTATGTTCTATTGTGAATAAAATATTGGCTCATGTGATTTGAAAGTCTTTTAGTTTTCATTTTATTCAAATTTAAAAAACGTCAGGGTTAAAGGAATTACTGAAGGCCTGGAGACATGGATCAGTCAATGTCTCTAACAAACATCCATCTGACCGCAGCTCAAACTGAGTTTATCCACACAGAGATCTATCTGGAGTCTCTAGTTTCACAGTTTAATGAAATAACTGAGAGTTTCATCTACTCCAGATACTGAAGATGCTTCCAGTCAGTTGATGCGTGTGCTGGACAGAAGTCAGACAGTTGGTGGATCGACTGCATATATGTCTTTAACCTAATAAAGTCTGTGTCTTGATTGAGCTGGAGGGTTTTAAACATCGACTCCAGCACTGACGGGCCAAACGTCCCTCTGGACACTGACGTTTATTCATTTTGCATTCATTCGAAGCCATAACTGGAGGAAAAGGAAACTCTATAAACACCTGTGAACTGGGATTAAACCAGCAACCTTGAGTTAGCAGACCAGAACCACTAAACCACAAGCGCTCAATGAACATCTGGACTGTTGAATAAAAAAATCATTATAAAGGAGCAAGCATGTTAAAACATGAACATCTCATAATTCACCTCAAAACCAAAAGAAGAAATACATTTTTTTTATAATTTACATTTTATTATATATATATATATATATATATATATATATTATTATACTTTACATTATATGTGTGTGTGTATGTATATACAGACATACAATTATTTTATATTTTTTAATTAATATAATTTTTGATGTAATATATTTATATATACATAACAAAAATAAAAAAATTTGTGTGTGTATATATATATATATATATATATATATTTAACATTTTACAAATAAAATAATAAATATGTATAAGGCCTAGACATAAACATGTCATAATTCACCTCAAAACCAAAAAAGAAAAACTTTTTTACATTTTATTATATTTATATATATTTATATATTATTATATTTTACATTAAATATATTTTTTATTTTTTATATATTTTATTGCAATATATTTATATAGATATCATTTTTTACATTTACATTATATTATGTATATTTATATATTATTATACTTTACATTATATATATATGTGTGTGTATATGTACGTATATGTATATACACACACGCACGTTTATTTTATATTTTTTAATGAATATAATTTATGTAATATATTTATATATAAATAACAAAATAAAAAAGTTTATATTTATTATATTTATATTAAATATATATATTTTATTGCAATACATTTATAGATAACATTTTTTTAATTTATTAAAAAATAAATTAATTTAAAACGTTTATTTATATATAATTTGTTTATATATATATATACATAAAATACTTAAATAAAAAGATTATGTATATATATATATATATATATATATATATATATATACACACACACACAAACATAAAATACTTAAATAAAAAGATAAAAAATATAAATAAAAAATTATATATATAATTTAATTTAAAAAATGTAATACATTTATATATACATGACAAAATATTTAAATAAAAAGTTTATATATATATATAAAATAATTATTTAATATAATTTATGTAATATATATATATATAAAATATTAAAATAAAAAGTTTATATATATATATAAAATTATTTAATATAATTTATGTAATATATATATATATATATATATATATATATATATGTATGTATTACATAAATTATATTAAATAATTATATATATATATATGGCCTAATTTTTAATTGCAAAATATAGTTTCTTTTGATCTTAAGGTGAAAATATAATAAACTATCATTTCTTTATGATATTCACTCCAGAATCTCGCATCTTCATAATGACAATAAACAGATTGTCTTGACTAGTCGTCATTTGTTGAACTGCAGCGCCACCTACTGATCAGCAACACAAACTCCCCTCATTTACTACTATAGTGACAATCGGTTCCTCAAAAACACTCAAAACTCTCAAAAAAACTTGACGTTGGACAATATTATAAGTCAAAACTTCTTGCCTGCCTTCAATATCTGTGTTTTCTTACTGAAATCAACCTTAAAAACAGGCGATATGATTCTATATTATGTCTACAACTATTTTCTAAAAAATGAATATATAAAATACTCAATACTGTCATTATAAACCTGTTGTAGAAGAAAAATAACATAGTGAACATGACCTAAAGTAAATAAATAAAGAATTAATCAGTAATTTGACATGTGAACACTTCAGTTTCATGTACTCATATTCTGGACACCAAACATTCCCGCTATAAGCTCCACTTGTGACAGAGACGATACTGTTATATTGTTGATGTATTGTTATTGTATACATTTTCATTCATCATAATAATTAATATCTGATTTATTGACAGCAACACATGCTAATGAATACAGATCTCAGATTAACGCACCTGTTTCTCTGTAGCGGTCGATTCAACCCCCAATAAAGCGTACAGATCCATCTCTAAGAGCTCTTTTGTGGACGTCATGATTTAATTTAACTAAATAAAACAATAAACGCGTAAAAATAATAGCCTTGAGTTCCTCAGCAGCAGTTTAAAGACTTCTTCTGTGCGACTCACAGTCTGTCGGTGTGTGAATTCAGGAGGAGCACAGCGCCCCTACAGTGCGGGATGAACGAATATGATCCAATCACATTTCCAAAGGGATATTGTTAATTAAATATTTATATTTGATAAATATATGTTTATATTTAATATAGAACATCAAAAAGTCTATAGTGACCGTTTTTCTATAGCTATTCATTAAATACAGGCATAAATACTGTCCTTCTCTGGCTGTCATGTGTGTCCATCAGTGCGTCCCATCAGCTCTCAGTTTATCAGATTTTCTTCTGTCTAGAGAAAAACACAGAGACTTTCACACACCAGACTGGAACTCAGAAATATGTATGATGTACACACAGAATCTCTCACACATATTTCAAGTATCTTATTCTCTGAATTAAATCAGTTTGGTAACACACGAGTTGTAACACTGGGTGCGTTTCCCCAGCCAGCAGGATCAGATTTCTCATCTTTAAAGTTAATTTAAGGACACGTATAATAACTTAAACAAGTGTACAATGCTGTACAATAAACTATAACCATAAGCCTAGTGTTAAAACTAATGCAATCATACAGTATACACCGCAAAAAAATTCTGAACAAATACGGGGTCAGAAAAATAATCTTGTTTTCCCATTGAATTAAGTTTATTTTTCCGACCTCATTGGCAGATTTTTTAGGAAACAAGACTCAATATCTCATGTAATTCTGCTTCTTGAGTAAATAATCTTGATGTGAGAACTCAATGAACATCTGAACTGTGTGAAAATCATTATAAAGGAGCGTGAATGTTCCTCATATGATGAAACAGGAACATGAACATCTCATAATTCAGAACCAAAACCAAATAAAGAAAAACATTTTTTTAATTTTTTATTTTATTTATATATATTATATTTTTATTTATATATTATTATATCTTGCATTTATATATATATATATATATATATATATATATATATATATATATATATATGTATATAAACACACACACACACACATTTTATTTTGCTTTATTTCATATAATTTTTATGTAACATATTTATATATACATAACAAAAACATTAAATAAAAAGTTATTATAAAACAATAAATATGTATAATAAGGCCTAGACATGAACATGTCATAATTCACCTCAAAACCAAAAAAGAAAAACATTTTTACATTTTATTATATTTTTATATTTTATATATATATATATATACATTTATTCATATTTATATTTATACATTTATTTTTAATGATATATTTTTATATATACGTAACATAATTTAAATAAAAAATATATTACACATTATATATAATGATAATTTTTAATGCAATATATTTATATATACATAACATTTAAATAAGAATTATATATATACATATTTAATATATTTTTTGTAATATATTTATATATCCATAAAAAATTTAAATAAGAATATGTGTGTGTGTGTGTGTGTGTGTGTTCTTATTTAATTTTTTGGTTATGTATATATAAATATATTTCATTAAAAAATTATAATATATAGTAATGTATATACATATATTACATTAATGTTGTTATGCATATATAAATACATAAAAATATATTAAATAAAATTATATATATATGTTTTATACATATTATATAATATATATATATATATACATTTATTTATATTTATACATTTATTTTTAATGTTATATATTTATATATACGTAACATAATTTAAATAAAAAATATATTACACATTATATATAATGATAATTTTTAATGCAATATATTTATATATACATAACAACATTTAAATAAGAATTATATATATACATATATATAATTTTTATTTAATATATTTTTTTGTAATATATTTATATATACATAAAAAAATTTAAATAAGAATGTGTGTGTGTGTGTGTGTGTGTGTGTGTGTGTGTGTGTGTGTGTGTTCTTATTTAATTTTTTGGTTATGTATATATAAATATATTTCATTAAAAAATTATAATATATAGTAATGTATATACATATATTACATTAATGTTGTTATGCATATATAAATACATAAAAATATATTAAATAAAATTATTTAATAGTTTTTACAACATAATTATATATATATATATGTTTTATATATATAATATATATATATGTTTTATACATATATATACATTTATTTATATTCATACATTTATTTTTAATGTTATATATTTATATATACGTAACATAATTTAAATAAAAAATATATTACACATTATATATAATGATAATTTTTAATGCAATATATTTATATATACATAACAACATTTAAATAAGAATTATATATATACATATATATAATTTTTATTTAATATATTTTTTTGTAATATATTTATATATACATAAAAAAATTTAAATAAGAATGTGTGTGTGTGTGTGTGTGTGTGTGTGTGTGTGTGTGTGTGTTCTTATTTAATTTTTTGGTTATGTATATATAAATATATTTCATTAAAAAATTATAATATATATAGTAATGTATATAAATATATTACATTAATGTTGTTATGCATATATAAATACATAAAAATATATTAAATAAAATTATTTAATAGTTTTTTACAATATAATTATATATATATATGTTTTATACATATAATATATATATATATATACATTTATTTATATTTATACATTTATTTTAATGTTATATATTTATATATACGTAACATAATTTAAATAAAAAATATATTACACATTATATATAATGATAATTTTTAATGCAATATATTTATATATACATAACAACATTTAAATAAGAATTATATATATACATATATATAATTTTTATTTAATATATTTTTTTGTAATATATTTATATATACATAAAAATTTTTAAATAAGAATATATGTGTGTGTGTGTTCTTATTTAATTTTTTGGTTATGTACATATAAATATATTTCATTAAAAAATTATAATATATATAATAATGTATATAAATATATTACATTAATGTTGTTATGCATATATAAATACTTAAAAATATATTAAATAAAATTATTTAATAGCTTTTTACAATAAAATTATATATACATATATATATATATATATATATATATATTAGGGCTGTCAAACGATTAATCGCGATTAATCGCATACAAAATAAAAGTTTGAGTTTGCATAATATATGTGTGAGTACTGTGTGTAATTAACATGTATATATAAATACACACAAATTAATGTATATATTGAAGAGAAATATGTTATTTATGTACAAAATATTTTTATTTATATATAATATAAATAATATAAAAATATAAATAAATACATATACTTGTAAATATTTATGAAATATATACATGAATGTGTTTGTATTTACATATACATAATAATTACACACAGTATACCCACATATATTAGGCAAACTCTTATTTTGTATGCGATTAATTGCGATTAATCGTTTGACAGCCCTAATATATATATATATATATATATGTGTGTGTGTGTGTGTGTATATATATATATGTGTGTGTGTGTTTTATATATATATATATATATATATATATAAAACAGGACAAAAATACTGAGGAAGAACATCATTTTTAGCCCAAAGAGCATATTCTACCTCTGAAATATGCATTTTAATCTGAGATATGTGAGTTTGTCTTGTTTATGACAGTTTAAAACAGATTCAGCTCTTGTGCATTAAAAGGGAGAGTAAAGGTCCGCTGTTGCATACTCGGTTCCGCACGGTTGGTTTGGATTTTCAGAGGCGCGCGCTGAGCCACGCCCCGTCGGTCTCAGGGGGGCGGGGTCAGCACATGTGTCAGCAGCAGCAGCATGAGTCAGTCCAACAATCTCACCCTCATCCGCCCGGACTGTTTCAAACTCTCAGGAATGTGTCTCCTCGTATCAGTCCTCCTCTGCATCACAGCATAAAGGACATTCACTGAATCACAGGTAAGGATCATGTCTTTATGATTGGGTTGCATCCATGCAAACACATCTGAGTTCAAATAACAGCCATATCTGCATTATTACCTTAAGAGTGTCCTAAATCTGTGGTTATTCATCATGCATATGGCGCTGTGGAGGAAAGATCGCCATGTTGAGGAGATGAAGGATAGAATCAGTTGCGTTTGTCATTTATGAAGCCAAACAGCTGAAATCAGTGTCACGAACGTGTTTGTTTGTGTCGTTAAATGTCGTTTTCCTCGTAGGAAAAAAGTTGCACTGTAAAGATGATTTTCATGTGATGTTGTTGCCACCGTGGCAGTCATTTCAAGTCATGTCTTGAGTGTTTTTGTCCCAGTCGAGTGTGTGGGTGTAAACGCATCAGTGTGGGCGAGATCAGATGGACAACAGCAGTCAGATGTGTAGGAGAAGCTTCTGAAGAGCCTCGGTCCTCTCACTTCTTCCTGCTGGACTTGAGGAGAAGTCTTAATACGAAGCAGATGTTGTGCAGAAATGAAGCTGCACTCCTGCTGAATTATATCAGATGGATTTGCTCTGTATAATAATCACGGATGCAAGGACAAAATCAGATGTTTTAATCTACACTATTTAAAAAAATGATTCCAAATGGGAATTTTCACAGCAATGAACTATTTTTGGTTCCTCAAAGAACATTTCAGTGGTCAGAACCATTTGTTTCTTAGTGTGAAGAACACTTTAATAATCTAAAGAACCTTTTGAAGAATGGAAAGATTATACGGATGTTGAATCATAGATGGCAGTAAAGAACCTTTATTTTTAAAGGGTTAGTTCACCCCAAAATTAACTTTCTGTCATTAATTACTCACCCTCATGTCGTTCCACACCTGTAAGACCTTCGTTCATCTTCAGAACACAAATTAAGATATTTTTGATGAAATCCGAGAGGTTTATGACTCGTCCATAGACAGCAATATAATCAACACTTTCAAGTAGGGCTGCAACAAACGATTATTTTGATAATCGATTATTGGAGCGATTAATCGACTAATCATCGATTATTATACTGGTTAATCAGTATGCTTTGTTCGATTATTCCACTAGCAATTAATTAAAATACTGAGTTATACTTTAAAAATTAAAACAAGGAAATCACTTCAGCTTTTGAAAGTGTATTTTTAATGAATTTGTTAAAAATACTGTTAAAATGACGTACTGTGTTTTTATTAAGTCTGGGAATTGTAATAACTTTTTAATAAGAGTAAAAATATGAATATGATGTAATATTGTGAAAAAATTTCTGAAAAATGCTCCTCTCTAGATTTCTTCTTTTTTTTTTCTTTTTACTAACTATCGAGTTTATGGTCACTGAATGGCTTTCCTGAGGTAAATGTAAGATTTTGTGACATATTTGTTTGCATGCTGTTTTATTGCGGTCTTTCTGCGGTTGAAACTCTGATTAAGTGATTACATTAGAGCTGGATTCATTTCAGTAAGTTGTACTGTATCTTTCAACATACTTTTTAATATTCATTCATGTTTATTTCGTGCTGTAATAGCAGAAAAGAGGAAGAGATAATAGGTTCACGTGCCGCTTGACCTGCGGCGCTACAGCGATCTGTCACGCCACGTTAAAGAGCACCAAAACCACATGTATTGTTTGAATCCCGTAGTAAAATTGACAGAATTTAAAAGTTAAGACTTTGTTTTATATCAAAAGTCACTTGATCTGTCTTATCTGTCGGCACACCTCTATGCTCTGCTATGCATCTTTCACTGCGTGAGTTTGAATGAGAGTTGGTGGCCCTGCATGATAGCATTTTTTGTAGTTATGCTAAACGTTATGTTTTATGCTAAACTCCCACATTTTACGGGTTCGACTTCGTTTGCACTATGCACTCCGAAGCACCGTGTCTTCTTCTATTGGATTCGATCCGGGAGGGCTGCATTACAGTATTGCGCTACAGCGCCCCACTGGTCAAACCGTGTTATTGCAGGCCCTTCAAATAGATCATATGAGATCAAAAGACTATTCGACAACAAAAATATTTGTCGACAATTTTTTATTGTCGATAATGTCGACTAATCGTTTCAGCCCTACTTTCAAGGTCCAGAAAGGTACTAAAGACATTGTTAAAACAGTCACGTGACTGCAGTTGTTCAACCTTAATGTTATGAAGAGACGAGAATACTTTTTGTGCGCAAAAACAAAACAAAAATAACAACTTTATCTAATCTCTTCTCTTCCCTGTCATTATCCTTACGCAGGTGACGCATCCTTCTGTGTTTACGTTCGAATGCCGGCTCAGTATTGGCCAGAGCTGGTCATGTGATCAGCATGACACATATGTGTGATGCTGACGCAGGAGCCGGTCAATAATGAGTCGACGTAGAACCTGGAAGCGCTGGACGTAAACAACGTATGAGAATGACACAGAAATGAAGATATTGTTGAATAAAGTGGTTATTTTTGTTTTGTTTTTGCGCACAAAAAGTATTCTCGTCTCTTCATAACATTAAGGTTGAACCACTGCAGTCACATGACTGTTTTAACAATGTCTTTAGTACCTTTCTGGACCTTGAAAGTGTTGATTATATTGCTGTCTATGGACGAGTCATACACCTCTCGGATTTCATCAAAAATATCTTAATTTGTGTTCTGAAGATGAACGAAGGTCTTACGGGTGTGGAACGACATGAGGGTGAGTAATTAATGACAGAAATTTTCATTTTTGGGTGAACTAACACTTTAATTTTTGATTTTTAGTGTAGTCTGCTTTGTCTGCTTAGTTTGCAAAACACAAAAATGGGCGTTAGTGTTGTCAAAACTATCGATATTTCGATGGAAATCATCAATACTGAAATATCTGAAACGGTTTCTGCAGTATCGATACACCGATACCAGCTGGGCGTTCTCACTCTCTTCTCTCCGACGTGAACTGGATTCGTGCATAAGCTCTTAAAGTGACAGCAGCCTAATAAACCTGCTTTTATTGTTCTGAATGATTGTAATTCTCTAAACTCCTGTTGATGATGAATAATAATAAAGTGAGAGGGTGTCTAGAGTGTTTAGTTTATTGAGGTCGAATAATTCATGCAGTCATCAAAAGCTGAATTGCTCTCTGTGCCGGCTGTTATCATTCTGACACGATCCATGTCATTTAATGTAAGTGTGGTTATTAAATGGCCTGACAGGAAACTGCTGCTGTTTGTCCTGTTAGATTGTGTCATGTCAGCGTGACCCCCAGGAAAGGAGGAAATGTGATAAATTCTGATGCTTTTAAAAAGTCCCACATTCCGGTGAAATGAACAAGCCGTCGCTTGCACGAGTGAAATCTCTGTACTTATATGGCTCTCTGGTTTTCCACTATTGAGAAGCTATAGTTTCACCCAAATATCATGCGGATGTGAATACTTCACTAGTGATTTTCATACAGTATTTGCAGGTTTGTGACAAACACACGTGATTGTATTGTTCATATGTAGGTTATCATCGCCCATGAGACCCTCTGACCTCACAGAGTAGCTTTATCAAGGTCGAACACAGAGAAGACGCTTTACTGGTATCTGCACTTCTGCAGAGAAATAACCTTTGGACTGTTTGTACTTTCTAGATGCTTCTTTGAAGTGCTAGAATCTCATGAAAACACGTCCAGGTCATATTTCACCCCAAAATATAGCCTAATGATATAGAAACGTTTTTTTTTTTTCATTATTTTCATGATAATTCCACCCCAAAACATGGCAATGCAATGGCATTTTTAAAGTTAAAAAATTTGTTTTTGTGGCATTATTTTTTTTTTGACAATTCCACCCTAAAAATAATGATGCAATTGGGTTTTAAAAGTTAAAATGTTAAAAGGATTATTAAAGGAAAATTTAAATTCTAACAGTGTTAGAAAAATGTTAAAATGTGCAATTTGTGCATTAATTTCTTGACAATTCCATCCCCAAAAAATAACAATGCAATAGGATTTTTATAGTTAAAATGTTGAAATGATTATTAAAGGAAAATGTTTTTGTGGCATTATTTTCTTGACAATTTTAACAATGCAATGTCGTTTTAAAATGTAAAATGTTAAAATGAATATTAAAGGAAAATGTGTTTTTTGTGACATTATTTTCTTGACAATTCCACCCCCAAAAAATAACAATGCAATGGGGGTTTAAAAGTTATAATGTTAAAATGATTATTAAAGGAAAATTTACTTTTTTTTTTTGGCATTATTTTCTTGAAAATTCTAACAATGCAATGGAGTTTTAAAAGGTAAAATATTAAAGTGATTATTAAATAAAAATGTGCAATTTGTGTATTATTTTCTTGACAATTCCATCCCCCAAAAATGTGATGCAATGAGATTTTTATAGTTAAAAAGTTAAAATGATTATTAAAGGAAAATGTAAGTTTTTGTGGTATTTTCTTGACCGTTTCATCCCCCAAAAAATGCAATGTAATGGGATTTTTATAGTTGAAATGTTAAATGATTATTAAAGGAATGTTTGCTTTAATAATCATTATTTTCTTGACAATTCCATCCCTGAAAAATAACAATGCAATGGGATTTGTGAAATCCCATGTGAAATGATTATTAAAGGAAAATGTCATGAAAATTAATCATCCTAAAAAATATGCTTTAGTAACATATAATTGTTGATTTCTATCTGTATAATTCTGGGGTAGAAATATGACCTAGTTTTATGACTTTGTTTTGACATTCACTCTTTAGGAAAAGTGACCACAATGTACAGTACAAAAATGAGAATAACAGAAGCAGTGCTTCTCATTGCTATATGAGTTTCCCTTCACGTGAAAGTCTTTCCTTCCTCACTGGACTCTGAAATGAAATCTGTCGAGTGTCTTTGTAAAGGACATTCCAGGCATTTGCTCTGAGATTCCTTCTGGCATGAATGTTTGCACAATTTGTTCAGAGAAAGCAGTGTTTTGAGGCTTATCTAAGCTGCTCTGAGGGATCTTACACAACAGTATGATTGGCATTTCTTCAGTTTGTTCCGGAAGATTTCTATCAGCTTCAGGTGCTTCTGTGAGGTCGACGGACGAACTTTTCTTAGTGTTCATTCTTCGTGTTCATGTTGCGTCCAGATAATGGGAATGTCTGGAATGTGCCCAAGCAAAACACACCTCAATCTAAAATAGCTAAAAATTGTACTTTCCCTCGGCCAAAACCAACTGGGCTAAAAAAAAGGGAAGTTGAATCCAGTGCCAAAGATGGTCTGGCACTTTTGTTTGGCTTCATTGTGGCATAAACACTCTTTTGTCCACAGTAAATCCCTGACGAACGTCCCGCTGTGGCTGATGGGACAGATTCCAGCATGTTTTGTGTAAGATAATCAGATATGGAGCATGAAGTGAAGATTGTGTCGAAACAGCAGTTTAGATGGATACAACTGGATAATAATAGACTTTATCCTGTAACATACAAGTGTTTGTTAAAAAGTCAAGGATCATTCTGAAACACATTCTGAAAGTTGTTTGTAGTAGTGGTCAACCAATATGTTTTGAAAAAGTCTCATTTATTTGATCAAAAATACAGTAAAAATTGTGAAATATTTTTATAATTTAAAACAGCTGTTTTCTATGTGAATATATAGTAAAGTGTAATTTATTCCTGTGATCAAAGCTGGATTTTCAGCATCATTACTCCAGTCTTCAGTGTCACATGATCCTTCAGAAATCATTCTAATATGATGATTTGCTGCTCAAAAAACATTTCTGATTATTATCAGTGTTGAAAACCATTCATATTTTTGTGGAAACTGTGATACGTTTTATTTTTTCAGTCAAATTAACCAAATTTCAGAAATTTTTGATTTTGTCAATAATTTTTCTGTAGAAAGACAAACATAAATAGTGATGAAAGCCAAAATATTAAATGTCACAGATGTATATTTACTGAGTAATCCACTATTTTGTAGAGGGGGTCAAAATGACCATTTTCACCTGAGATTTGGAGCCAATTTAGAGCGGTGTAAAAATGACTTTATAAAGATGGCAGCATCATTATTTTATTTTTACACAGAGATTGGTAGATCTATTAGTAAAATCTGTTGACTTTATCAATCTTTGTTTCATTATATGCCAACAGTGAAAGTTCAAAAATGGCAAAGAAGCACTTCTTGTGTTTTTTGCATACCTGTAACTCAAGAAGTATTAAAGATATCTTAATATCCTTTTAGATTCTGGTTCTCAACAAACTTTTCTTTTGGTGTCTTCATTTTAAAGGCCCTCGATGGTTCAATCCCAGAGATATGGAGATCTTAATGCGGCTCCATGAGTAAACTGTGCACATTTTCAGTGGTCAAAAACCAAATGCACTTTGCATACAGCTGATACTTCTTTTATTTTAAAGAGGAATATCTGAAGAATAAATAATGTTGAAACTAGAAATGTATCTCGTTTCCCTCTATCAAAAGAACTGCATAAAACATAACTCTCTCTGTGTACCAAACATCCACTTAAAATGGTCAAGTTGAGGCACATTTACTTGCTGTCAAAAGTGTATTTATAAGAATCTATATTTGAATCAGTTTTAGGGATATTTGGACGATGGGATTTTGTTCATTTTAACAGCTTCTGAAGCTACCAAGAGTTCAAATACGCAGTATCGAAACTACACGTTACTGCATTGACATCCCTATATCTGAGATTGAACCATAAAATGAAGAATCCAAAAGAAAAGTTTCATAAGAACAAGAATCTAAAATGACATTAAGATATCTTTAACACTTCTTGAATTAAAGACATATAAACTTCGGAAAAATGTTTGTTTTGTGAGTGTTGTATTCAGTTTTATTACATTACATTTCTAGTTTCAGTGTTACTTGTTCTTCAGACATTTGTCTTTAAACACAGTAACTATTAAAAAGTTACCCACATTTGGTTCTTGACCATTGAAAATGGGTAAAATTCAACAATTTGAACATGGAGTCACATTGAGATCCCCATATCTATGGGACTGAACTATATAGGGCCTTAAAAATGGAGATTCCCAAAGTAAAGCTTATTAAGAACAAGAATCTAGAAGGATATTAAGATATCGTGAATACTTTTAGAGTTACAGGCATGACAACTTTGGAAAAGGAATATTTGTTTTTTGACCACTGAAAATGTGTACAATTAACCAATTTACTCATGGAGCCGCATTAAGATCTCCATATCTCTGGGATTGATCCATCGAGGGCCTTTAAAATGAAGATACCAAAAGAAAAGTTTGTTCAAAACCAGAATCTAAAAGAATATTAAGATATCTTTAACACTTCTTGAGTTACAGGAATGCAAACTTGAGGCAAAAAACACAAGAAGTGCTTTTTTGCCATTTTTGAACGGTCACTGTTGTCATATAATGAAGCAAAGATTGATAAAGTCAACAGATTTTACTAATAGATCTACCAATCTCTGTGTAAAAATAAAATAATGATGCTGACATCTTTATAAAGTCATTTTTACACCGCTCTAATTTGGCTCCAAATCTCAGGTGAAAATGGTCATTTTGACCCTCCTCTACAAAACAGTGGATTACTCAGTAAATATACATCTGTGACATTTAATATTTTGGCTTTCATCACTATTTATGTTTGTCTTTCTAACAAAATCAAAAATTTGAGCTGGGGGCCTCTGGTTGATTTGACATGGAATGACCCTATACTAAGTATATTTCAGTCTAGTATGTACACGACTTTATAACAGTCTGACCTTCTACATGGACGTCTGTCTGTGAGATCAGTGAAGTATCTCAGTGTCTGTCTGTATAATGGAGAGATTCCTGTGGTGACTTAATGGGTGTGTTCTTACAGTGCTTTTAGCCAATATTTACTTATGGTGATGTGGAATAGATCAGGATATGCTTCAGTCAACATAATAATTGTCTTTAATCTTCAGCATTACACTATAAAAACACTTACTGAAGAGACATTGAGTCAGTGAACTAAAATAACCCGCCTTATGCCAACTCTTGCCATCTGTTAATCCCAGTACAGCTCAGATCATGTATCAGAATTAAACACGAATATTGTGTTGAGTTGTGCAAGTCTGAACTGATCATCCATGGCGCTGGACTCAAGAGTGTGTTGAACCTTCCTTCCTGTCATACTCCACTTTCATTTCCTCTAAATATGGGAATTCTGATAGACACTCTCTCTGACCTTCCTGTATCCTTAAGCCTGTCTTGCTTAATGTGTTTGAGCATGAAAAACTCTGCAAACTTCCAGTTATTCTCTATATCAGTGTCAGTGTTTCTGAACTCCATTGTAGTTTTGAGTTTTCTTCACAATATTCCTCATTTAAATAATTCATACTCAGAATAAAGGGGCGGGGCCTGGTTGAGTTAGTTAGAAGTGTGTTGAAACTGGCAGTTATGGTAAGGGGCGGGACATTTCCCAATCACAACACACTGCTCCAGCTGACCAATCAGAGCACAGTGTGCTTTTCAGAAGGAGGGGCTTCATAGAGACAGGAACTAAACAGAGCGTTACTGACAGACTGGGAAGAGAGGAGCTGAACAATGGAGAATATGAGGAAAATAATCAACATTCAAGCAGGAAAACCTGTTCTAGTAGAGCTCAAAAACAACATCAAGACGTTATATGTTCAAGTAATGACTCTTTTCTAGCATAGAATATGCTGTTCATAATATGTTTATTTCAATATATATATATTTTTACCATATTGTTCGAAATCAGTCTTTATCACAATATTCATTTCATACATTAATGAGGAAGAAAATGCATTGCACATGTTTGTTAGACCTTGAGAATAAATATAAACATAATCATGTTTTATTTTATTTCTTTTTTACCAAATTCTGTGTTTTTTTCCCTTCTGGATTCTGTTTTTTATGTTTCAGCAGAAATTTATCATCAAAAATGGTGTCTAAAGAAATGAATTCATAAAATGTTAACAATTTAATCAAGCTTTTAAATTGTAATCAAATGAAATAATTAATTCACAACAGAATATTGCATTTTCATTTTTTTCAAAAAAGGTTCTGCACAACAGAACTTGCATACTGTAAAAATTAAAGAGGATGAAAAAAATACCTTGGTTTATGATATTCCTTATAATAATAATAATAATAATAATAACAATAATTTATTAAAACATTATAATAATAATAATAATAATAATAACAATAATTTATTAAAACATTACACTGATTTATTATTATTATTAATGTAATGTTTTAATAATTATTATTAATATTATTATTATTATTATAAGGAAAATAATAAAACCAAGATATTTTCATCCATTTTAATGCACACAATATGCAAGTTCTGTTGCTCAGCACCTTATTTATTAATAATAATAATAATAATAATAAATCAATTGAATGTTTTAATAAATTGTATTATTACTTTAAGTACTTTTTGCTATACAATATTTTAAATATTTTACAATATTAGTCATAATTTATAATAGTTAAACTGAACTTTTTTTTCGAACTTATATTTTTATTTTGAACCACAAAATAACATACAATACAGTATAATATCAGTTTTTAGTCCATCATATTTCAACAGCCTTGACAATTATTACATTTTAATTACGGCAGACACATTATCTAGAGAATGAAAACAAATACACCTAGTACAGGGAGAGGAAGAGTAAAAAATAAAATAAACAAAAATAAAAACAATAGCGAAAGGCAGAGATGAACACAGGGTGGATGTGATAGTATAGCTCATGATCACTGGAGTATTAAAGGCATTACAGGAGCCCACCTCATTAAGAAAATCGTTTTCTGAAGTCGTGATGAATATGTGATTTGTTCCATTTCGTACAACTCCCATACTTTTTGAATCCAGGCATTGTATGATGGGGGGTCAGGTTTTAACCATCTGCATGTAATACATTTGATGGCTGCGGCAAATAGAATTTGTAGTAAATATATTTTAGCTCTACCCTCAAAGCCCTCTGGACACACACCTAGAAGGGCTATTATGGGGTCTTCGGGGATTTCAAAATGGAAGATTTCTTTAAGGGCGTCAAATATATCTGTCCAATAATTTCTTAATTTTGGACATGACCACAAAATATGGGTGTGGTTGCCAACATGCTGGCCACAGTTTCTCCAGCACTTGTCTGAGCAAGATGGATTTGCAATTATCTGTGGAGTTCGAAAAAATCTGGTTAATTTCTTCCATTTGAATTCCCTCCAGATATTAGAGTTAGTCACAAGGTGTACCTCTCTACAAATCTCTGATGAAATTTTCTTAGGCAAACTAAATGATGTTTGTATAGTTCTCCAACTTTGGTCCATTCACCCATGGAGGCGTTTTTTTAAAGAAACACTGGAAAAGGGTACTTTTTTGGGGGGTTTAGAACAGAGGCTATTTTCAATATTGACCCATCGAGTTTGTGTATCTTCACTCATCCATGAAATCAGGGGCCTCAACTAAGCTGCCTAAAAGTAAAACTTAAAGTTTGGGAGTCCCAGCCCGCCACTTGTTTTTGGTGGCTGTAATATTTTAAACCTTATTCTTGGCCATTTTCCTTGCCAAATAAATTTAGAAAGCATATTATTCAGCAAATCGTTAAACTGAACTTTTAATTTGGCGGTCTGTAATGAAGAGCTTTGAGTTTCTGTGTGCATCTGGATGAAAGTATTATTGTAATTGTCTAATTGTATTCTCTGCTTTTTAACTTTGCAGCACCTTCCTCTATCTTCATCATCATCATCATCATGTCTGGGAAGTCGGACGGAGTGCAGAAGAAGTGGGCGGCCGTGAAGGGTCGACTGGGTTCATCTCAGGACTCGGACGGTTCGCTGGAGGCCAACCTGGAGAACGCAGAGGCGGAGCTGTGCATCCGTCTGCTGCAGGTGCCCAGCGTGGTCAACTACTCCGGCCTGAAGAAGCGTCTGGAGAAGAGCGACCAGGCCTGGATGGTGCAGTTCCTGGAGCTCTCGGGGCTCGACCTGCTGCTGGAAGCCCTGGATCGGCTGTCGGGACGCGGATGCTCTCGGATCGCAGACGCTCTGCTGCAGCTCACGTGTGTCAACTGCGTGAGAGCCGTCATGAACTCGTCCGCCGGGATTCACTTCATCGTGGATAATGAGGGATACGTGCGCAAGCTGTCGCAGGGTAGAGTGACTCTTACTGTCTTAACCCTATAAACCTGCTCTATCTATCTATCATGCATTTTATTTAACAGCGCTTTTCATAACACACAAGGTCAAGCAAAACAGTAATATAAAAAGAATACAAAAAATGAAAACAGTAGACAAATCCCATTAGCATCACAGAATAGAACAGCATAACAGCAATCACACATCATAAATACAGTATACAATGCAGGCAAGTACAAGTAAGACCTTGGCTTTATCGCTATTGAGTTTTAAAAAGTTCGTTGAAAGCCAAGCTTTAATTTCAGCTAAACAGCTGGACAAAGAAGGTGGAGGAAAAGAGCCAGAAAGTTTGGAGGACAGGTAGAGCTGGGTGTCATCAGCGTAGCAGTGAAAATGGATACCATATTTCCTAAAAATATGGCCAAGAGGGAGTAAATAGATGATGAATAGAAGCGGGCCCAAAACAGAACCCTGAGGAACACCTGCAGTAACTGTAGATGGTCTTGATCGTAAATGTTCAAGTTGGACGAACTGAGTGCGACTAGAGAGATATGATCTAAACCAGGACAGTGATCCCAATAGAAACTAACCTGTCAAGGATTTATCTCATGAGAGATGGTGTCAAAAGCTGCACTCAGGTTGAGAAAGACAAGTATGGTTAATAAATCAGAGTCAGCTGCCAACAGGAGTGAAAATGCATTTGAAAGTGTGTGAGTCAATTATAAATGACGACAGCCGAAAAAAAAGGTCAAAGGCCAGATGTCCCCATTGAAATTCATTAAAACTACAATTTTTAATCCCATGGCCATTTAACTATAAAATGATGCAGTCTTTGTTAATAGGCTTTCATTCTGTTGGCAAGGCTTCAAAATTGATGGTAGTTAGGCGGAGATGATTAATATTACGTAGGTGAAAGTAAGTAGTACGCATAATATTATTAACATGAGCTTCGAAGAAAAGTGTGCTATCCAGAATGACACCCAGACTCTTAACCTGTGAAGAAGGACAAATTGCATTATGATCAATATCCACAGAAAAACAATCAGATTTAGTCAAAGTAGATCTTGTGTCTACAAGTAAGACCTCGGTTTTATCACCATTGAGTTTTAAAAAGTTTTTAAAAATTTTAATTTTAGCTAAACAGCTGGACAAAGAAGGTGGAGGAAAAGAGCCAGAAGGTTTGGAGGACAGGTAGAGCTGGATGTCATCAGCGTAGCAGTGAAAATGGATACCATATTTCCTAAAAATATGGCTAAGAGGGAGTAAGTAGATGATGAATAGAAGCGGGCCCAAAACAGAACCCTGAGGAACACCAGCAGTAACTGTAGATGGTCTTGATTGGAAATTTTTAGGAACATGTTAAGTCATAAAGGCTTTCGCACCGAATAGTTCTAGGAACTAGCCACTAGAATAGTTGCCCGAGAACTAATTTCTTCCCCGGGTCATGTTCCTGGTTACATTCGCACCGGGAATAGGAACTCTGAAGCGGCCGAAAGCAACGTTTGGCATTTACAAACGCTAAAAACTGCTGGATTGAGGATGTCGTGATCAGAGCTGTGTTTGTGTTGTGGGTTTCGTGATAACAGAGATGGAATGTAAGCGCATAATTTACGCAACTGAAAGAGCAAAAAGTAGGGCTAAAAGACGAAATCACCAATGACAACTTTCAGTATTACATATCATCGAGGCGGAGAAAAGAACACAACCCTGCAGACAACAGGTAAATGCCGTTATCGCTGTTTTCCACGTTCTTGCAGTAAATATGTTTACACATCTTTTTCAAAATGGCGGGTGCCGGTGTTTGACATACGTTTGATCAGTCATCGTACACTCACATCACTGATAGTTCCTATAGTGCTGGTTTAGACCCTACTCTGAAGTAGGAGCTAATTTAGTTCCTAGACAAAAATCGTCCGGTGCGAACACGGCAAAATACTTCAGCCAATAGTTCTAGGAATTATGAAAAGGTTCATCTGGTGTGCAAGCCCCTCATGTTATCATTTTACTGACTGCTTTGAGTTAAATTCTCAAACTTCAAACTTTTAAAAGATATTTCAAAGTTTTGTCAAGCCAACATCAATGTTTGTCATCAAACTTTACTTATCTAGTTTCACATGTCAGCCTTTACAGGGTTACAAGAATACTTCACCCAAAAATCTTTCACTCACCCTTCTGTCATGAGCTCTTTCTTCTGAAGGAGAATCTTCTCTTGTCAGGATGCATACGGAAAAAAGAGCCTGTCGAAGTCCTGCAAACATCTCCACCTGTCGAACTGTTGCTTTAAGTCTGTGTCCCGACTATCCAGTGGTCGAGATAAATTCAGAAAACACGCATTCCTACAAAGCATTGCTCACAGTATCTGCATTGCTCAATCTTCACACCTATCACATGCTTTGGCTGTTTTTTTTAACCATCAAAAGTACAAAGTTCACATTACATCCCCCAAAAATGAGCTGCTAACACATCCCAAAAGTGGAGAGGGAGAAAACGATGGAGGAGGAAGCTACAAACGCAGTATTTCCTTTCCCTTTCCCTCCAGCTTTGGATACGTCCAACACCATGGTGAAGAAGCAGGTGTTCGAGCTGCTGGCGGCCCTCAGCATGTTCTCCTCCGAGGGACACCGACTCGCTTTAGACGCGCTGGACCATTACAAGGCAAGTGTGTTTATGGCTTAAGTCTGTCTGGATTGGCGAGGCTTGATATCAGGTCAGAAAGCAAGTCTTTTGCACCGTTTACACCTGATGTCGACATCTGTCTCGGGTGGTCAGCTGAGACTGATGTCATGCAGCTCAAAAGCGTCTGCTGTGATGAGATTTCATCACTTAATATATCAGTGTGTGGGGAAGAGTACACAACTTTAGCACAATGTTAAAAACTTTAGCATCGCAATCGGTGTATTCTCAGAAAACTCAGTATTTCTGCCTTGTTTACATTTACTTGAGAAGCAAAATGACAGAAGATGTTGAGACTTGTTTTCTGAAGCGTTCATGCATAAATATCTGCTCAGAAATATAATCTTATTGTGGCAGATATTTGTTCTTGTTTTAAGCATAAACTCTTAAGATAGCAAATGGATATTGAAAGTGTTGTTTTCTGGAAAATGTATTCAAACTAACCCTTGTGTGTCCTTAGGGACATTTTTGTCTTTTTGGTAATTTTGCCTGTGTTAATGCCAACTGCATAAAATTTGGCATAGGTGTGTATTTTTATTGGAATTTTACTATTTCACCCAAATCTATTTTACACTAGTAACACAAAATAGTTCCTCTCAGGACCTTAAGGACAAAAATATCCCCATTGAAACCCATTAAAACTGCGATTTTTAATCCCAGGGTCATTTTAACTACAAAATGATGCAGTCTTTGTTAATAGGCTTTCATTCTGTTGGCAAGAATTTTTTACTTTTTTTTTCTACCAGATGGTGCCATTTTCTCATTTGGCCTATAAAGAAAGTACATTCTAAAAAATGCTGGTTTAAAAACAACCCAAGTTGGGTTGAAAATGGACAAACCCAGTGATTGGGTTGTTTTAACCCAGCAGTTGGGTTAAATGTTTGCCCAACGTGCTGATCAAACCCAACTATTGATTAAAAATTAATATATGGCTGTCTTTGCTGGCATCTAATTGGTAAAATCTTACTGAAAGCTCATTTTTTGAGATATCAACCTCAAATTTGGAAGACAACTTTTTTAGATTCATGGCTTTGAGTTTTTTGACACAAACATTTTTGTCCTCTATGGACCTATATAACTTTTTTATTTGACACACAAGGGTTAAATCATTTTGCTTCTCCACACTCTAAAAAATGCTGGGTTGTTTCGACCCAAATTTGTGTCAAATATGGACAAGCCCAGTTGTTGGGTTAAATTTTTTAAATTATTTTTTTAACCCAACGGTTGGGTTTGTCCATATTTGACACAAATTTGGGTTGAAACAACCCAGCATTTTTTAGAGTCCAGTAAATGTATCTTGTTTTAAGAATGTTTAGATATTTGTGCTGGAAAACGAGACAAAAATACTAAAAAAAATCTTTTTTTGCAGTGCAAAGTGCTTCAGTATTCTTAGAAAATGTTTTCATTTACTTGAGAACTTTGTTTTCTGAAAAATTGGTCAAAATGACGTGAGTTTAAGCTTAAAACCAGAACAAATATCTGCAATGGAGTCAGAAAAAAAAAATTATAGATATTTGTTCTTGTTTTAAGCACAAATCACTTCATTTTGATCATTTTTCCAGAAAACAAGACTTTTTATCTGACATCATTTTGCTTCTCAAGTAAATGTATCTTGATTTATGAATGTTTAGGTATTTGTTCTGAAAAACAAGACACAGATGGTTTTCTTTCAGAGCAGTGAGGTTAGCTTTAAAGATAACCATGTTAAGATGCCTGAAATTAAGTTTGCATATCATTAGCGTTGTGTTTCTCTAACAGTCTGTGAAGACGCAGCAGTATCGATTCAGTGTGATTATGAACGAGCTACGAGCCACTGATAACGTGCCTTACATGGTGACCCTTCTGAGCGTCATAAACGCCCTCATCTTCAGCGCCGATGACCTGCGCCAACGGGACAAGATGCGCAAGGAGTTTATCGGTACGTTCAACTACACCGAGATACTACAGTCTGTGCAGTATACACCCTGTACAGTTCCCTACAAAGTTTTTAAATAGAGTGTGAAACTTTTATTAACTGTATACTGCAGAACAAGTATGAGTAGTATGGAAGAATGCTATTTAGAGCACAGCCCTATAACCCTAATATTATAGAATACTAGCATACTATCCGTCCAAACTAACATTCAGACAGTAGTATGCTACATTTTGGGTGTGCAACCTGTTTCGCACGATATACATATTGCATACTGCAAAAATAGTATGAGTAGTATGGAAGAATGCTATTTAGAGCACAGCCCTATAACCCTAATATTATAGAATACTAGCATACTATCCGTCCAAACTAACATTCAGACAGTAGTATGCTACATTTTGGGTGTGCAACCTGTTTCGCACGATATACGTATTGCATACTGCAAAAATAGTATGAGTAGTATGGAAGAATGCTATTTAGAACACAGCCCTATAACCCTAATATTATAGAATACTAGCATACTAACCGTCCGAACTAACATTTAGACAGTAGTATGCTACATTTTAGGTGTGCAACCTATCGTGCACGATATACATATTGCATACTGCAAAAATAGTATGAGTAGTATGCAGTGGCAAACAGAAGTGATCAAGTGTTAATTGTGTTCAGGTGTAGCACCGCCTCATGTTTTGTGTTTTAACACACCTCAGGTCTGAGCTTTCTAACACACAGCTCTAGATGTTATTTATGGTTTATTCATGGATATTACGTTTATTTTTGTCCACCAGGATTACAGCTGCTTCACCTACTGCCAAAGCTTAGGTGAGTCTACTTTGAGTTGGGCAACTTAAAAAATTAAACTCAAGTTCATGAGGAAATGTTACAGCACAGTGTGTGTGTTTCAGAGAAGAGGACGATGAAGACTTGATCATCCAGTGCGAGGCGTTTGAAGAGGCCATGGCTGAGGATGAGGACGAGCTCCTGAGGCTTTATGGAGGAATTGACATGAGCAATCATCAGGAAGTCTTCACATCTCTGTTTAATAAGGTGAGCTGTGTGTTACCACTCGTCCTCCAGATCTGTGCCGATTCTCACTGGTCTCTGATGTTTCAGGATTGTTTAGTAACTCGTGTGTTTGCAGGTGAGCAGTTTCCCATCTTCGCTGCAGCTGTTGTCTATATTACAAGCCCTTCTTCTTCTGGGTCCCGAGCGAGCAGATATCTGGCAGGCGCTGGAGTCGCTCACGAACCGGGCCACGCTGATCGCTCAGAGCTGTGAGTTTCCCTCTTCACTCTCGCTTTACTACATCCGAGTCTAATCCCATTAGCTGCCATGTGACATACGCTTCAGTCTGTTTCCGTTAGAAAATACTAACCGGTTTCTAGCAGTCGTTCAGTTTGCTGTAATTGCGCACACAGTTGTATATGAGGCTCTCTGAAGGTTTGATCAGATCACAGAAATGTCATTTATCTTTATTAAATCAGTCTCGGCTGTAGAAATGTTTTGGTTGGCTGTCATTATCACAGCTCTTTTTTAAACTAAGATGAAATTACTTGCTTATTTATTTACTTGATTATTTACTTAATTACTTGTTTACTTATTCACTTTATTTATTTACATATATTAATTTATTTACATGCTTATTTCCTTATAGATTTACTTATTTACATATATGCAAATAGGCAAGTAAATTAATGTCTATATCTATAAGGAAATAAATGAGCAAGTAAATGTAAATAGATAAGTTTATAAATAAAATAAGCAAGTAAATGAATATGTAAACAACTAAGTATATAATCAAGTAAATAAGTATAAATAATATAAATAGGCAAGTAAATTAAGCAAGTAACTGTTTATTTACATATAAATACTTGTTTATTTGCTTATTTAATTTTTTATACTTGTATATTCATTATATAAGTTATTTATTGTTTATTTACATATTCAGTTGCTTATTTACTTATTAGTATACTTATTAGTATTTACTTATTTTATTTACCTGATTATTTACTAACTTACTAATTTATTTACTTATTTTATATTAATATATTTACTTATTTGCTTATTTACATATATTATTTACTTGCTTATTTACCCATTTTATTTACTTATTTACATATTAATGTACTTGCTTATTTACATATTAACTTACTAATTTATTTACTTGCTTATTTACCCATTTTATTTACTTTATTTACTTTTACTTATTTACTTATTTGCATATTAATGTACTAATTTATTTACTTGTTTGTTTATTTACTTATAGATTTACTTATTTACATATTTACTTTATTCATTTGCTTATTTACTTATTTACTTATTTGCATATTAATGTACTAATTTATTTACTTGTTTGTTTATTTACTTATAGATTTACTTATTTACATATTTACTTTATTCATTTGCTTATTTACATATATTAATTATTTACTTTTACTTATTTACTTATAGATTCACTTATTTACATATTAATTTAATTTCTTATTTACTTGCTTATTTATGTATATTAACTTACTAATTTATTTACTTGCTATTTTACTTATAGATTTACTTACACATATTAATTTACTTATTTTACTTTCTTATTTACTTGCTTGTTTATGTACTTATTCACTTGCTTATTTACTTATTTGGATATTAATTTACTTTATATATTAACACATATGAATTTACCTATTTATATATTTACATATACATCTAGTTGCATATTTATTTGCCTGTTTACTCAGTTGCCTCTTTATTTATTTATCTATTTCTTGTAAGGCTTTGGGGGGTTTTTGTCTATAGAGATTTAATTTTGCCGGGAATGTGCTGATGAGATTTTATTGTTCAAACATGTTTCTCTCTCCGTTCAGCTGAGATGGATTCGTGCGAGAAGATTCTGCAGCGTCTCGTCTTCTCTAAGGAAGCAACCAAAAGTTCTTCTGAGGTCAAAAGAAAGAATCAAGCCGTTCAGACTGAGGCGAAAGACGAGAAACTGGAATGTTCTTGCAGATCAACCAACCATGAACCACTGCGCAACTCCACGAAGACTGTGTCTCCTCCTCCACCTCCACCTCCACCTCCTCCTCCTCTGCCCGGCATGCAACCTCCCCTCAAAACAGGAGCTGGACCTCCTCCTCCTCCTCCTCCACCACCTCCTGTACCAGGATCAGGGATGCTGCCGCCGCCTCCTCCTCCTCCACCTCTTCCTGGGATGGGTTCTGCAGGTCCACCACCGCCTCCACCTTTACCTGGAATGGGTGTGCCGCCTCCTCCTCCTCCTCTGCCAGGAATGGGTGCTCCTCCACCTCCTCCTCCTCCACCTGGTTGTGGTGTAAATGGCCCACCCTGCCCTCCTCCTCCTCCTGGTATGGGTGATATAATCGTGGCACAGACGTTTAATCCGGTTGGGCAATACTACAGCGCCCCGGTGAAGACCGGCCCTCATCCCACCCTCAGGATGAAGAAACTCAACTGGCAGAAACTCAATTCCAGAGCGGTGACTGGTGAGATTTCAGACCGCACATTTGTGGCACACAGCAGAGCGTGAAACAGACAGGTCTGAGTCTGACTGGAATGCATGAGCTGAAAAAATCTTTTGTTGAATGCCATGAGAGTCACTGCGGGTAAAAGCATCTGACACGTGCATAGAAATGTAAATATGTAATATAATAGCCAGGGTTATTATTGTTAACTAAAACTATTAAAACTTGAAATAAAGTAAACATTAACTGAAATTAAAGCCTTAAGCTTATTTTATTTCAGCTACAACATTTCTCATTTTCATTTAAAGTTGAAGTACTAAAAAAATTACAACTAAAACTTAATAAAATGACAAACACATAAAATTACAAAAGTTTTTAAATTTTAGAACTTGATAAACTAAATTGTCATTTTTATTAGTTTTTTTAAATATCTATTTACTTTTGTAATTTTGTTGTTTGTCATTTATTTTATTTTTTAAAAAAAAGTCCGTTTTAAATTAAAAAATGTAGTAATTTTATGTTTGTCATTTTTATTTGTTTTTAAAATGTCTATTTAGTTATAATTAAGTTTTATATTTAAAAACTTCAGTAATTTTGTTGTTTGTCATTTTATTTTATTATTTAAAAATGTCAATAGTTTTTTATTTTAAATTTTAAAACTTTAGTCATTTTATGTTTGTCATTTTTATTAGTTTTTTGTTTTTAAATGTCTAACACATAACAAAATTACTAACATTTAAAAATTTAAAACGATAAAAAATGGCAATTAAAAAAATAATAAAAATGACAAACACAACAAAATTAGTAAAAAAATTACAATTAAAAATAATAACCTAAATAGACATATTTAAAAAACAAAAACTAATAAAAATGACACGCACACAACAAAATTACTAAAATTTTAAAGTTTAAAACAAAGACTTTTTAAAAAAATAATTATAAAAATGAGACACAACAAAATTACTAATAATTTTACATTTAAAACAATAAAAAGACTTTTTAAACATAATAAAAATGATAAATAACAAAATTAGTAAAAAAAAAAAATTGCAATTAAAACTTAAACTAAATAGACATTTAAAAAACAAAAACTAATAAAAATGACAAACACACAACAAAGTTTTAAATTAAAAAGAAAACAGTTAATATTTTGAACTGGATTTAATATTAACTAAAACTATAATAGTATATTAATGATATTTAAATAACACTGCCAACAGCTAGACTTTTTATTATCAGTATAAAGTTTATAGTTTATTTTGGCCAGTAACAGCATATTTAGACAAGAATAGACATGTGGCGTGAGCGAGCACAGTTTGATGGGTTTTTAATGGGCCGTTTAGGAACAGCTCTGTGTGAATTAGTTGAACGCGCAATAACAGAAAGAATAGTTCACTGCACGCGTCACATTCAGGTGCACACCGAGATGATCTCACACCGAGAACGTTTATACCGAGCGTTTTGAGCCCACTAAACCTAAACCACAAAATTTGTATGGTTTTCTCAGTTCTAACCCTACTCTGAAACTCATTCCGGCTTCATGCAACAGACCTCTGATTATTTCAGAATTTACATTTCTGCTCATGGATGGTTTGGGACATCTGAAGCGAAGTGCGTATTTGTTTTTCTTCCTTCCATGTAGATGGTCCTTCTCTGTGGGCGTCCGTCACGAATGATTCACCCCTGGAGCCGAACTACACCAGCATTGAGCAGCTCTTCTGTCTGCCGGTGGCTGAACCCAAAGACAAGAACCCGACCGCCCCCGTCAAGAAAGAACCCAAAGAGGTGTGAGATTTAATACAGATGAAATTTCAACATTCCTAGAGCTCAAATAGCAGAGCGTAGGTCATGAGTTTGATTCCCAGGGAATACATGAACTGAAAGTCGCTTTTTCTGATTATTATGACTGTTTTCAACATTAATAATAATCATAAATGTTTCTTGAGCAGCAAATCATCATATTAGAATGATTTCTGAAGGATCATGTGACACTGAAGACTGGAGTAATGATGCTGAAAATTCAGCTTTGATCACAGGAATAAATTACACTTTACTATATATTCACATAGAAAACAGCTGTTTTAAATTATAAAAATATTTCACTATTTTTACTGTATTTTTGATCAATTAAATGCAGCCTTGGTGAGCAGAACATTTCAAAAACGTTTTTAAAAAACGTAATTATTTCAATCGTTTGGCCACCAGTGCAACCACATGAAAGAGTATTCAATAAGAAGACGGGCTTGATTTATCACTAATTGTGAAAGATAAGAGTGAGTGAGTGATGTCAGCTGAAAAAGACAGTTGTTTCAGAGGTGATTAAAGGTTATGAAGACAAATATTAATTTCTTTAGTGCAGGGTTTCCCAAACTGGGGTTCAGTATTTGATTATAAGCTATAGAGGTCGACTGATATGGGTTTTTCTCTGGCCGATATATGATGCCGTTTTTTTTTTTTTTTTTTTTTTTTGGCCGATATGTTTGGCTGATTTTTTTTTTTTTTTTTTTCCCTTCATCTCATTAAATCTAACAGTTAAGTAATAAGTTATACAGAAAATTGCTTAAATTAAACATTTATTGAACAACACAAGCCTCTCCAATCAGTGCACTAAAAATAATTTATACGTTAAATATTAAATACACAAAATAGGCAATCAAAAATCTAGACTGTCAAATTAACTTAGTAGTAGCCTAATTCATAGTAATAATATTAATACATGGCTCAACTTTTTAAGCACCTTCTCAAAACTATTCTGAAGCATGCTTCTGTACTGTAAGTTAAATAGCCATAATCTAAGTGATAACAAAAATCAGAGTTCAGCCATTTTACACAGCCTGCTGCTCATAACTGCATCGAGTGCACTGGCCACGAGCGATGACGTCGTGGAGGCTATGTGTCGGACCATAGACTGTAAAAAAAGATGGACGACGCGACGTAATGAACTGAACGTAAAACGTTCGACGATGGGCGTTGACGTTACGCAAAAACATCAGTTTGGAGCCTGGGCATGCGCAGAAGGAGTCGTCAGTGGAGCCCAGAGGCGGAGCCGCGGTGTCAAACTTCCGCCCAGACGACTGCGTCATCAAGATCAGATCACCTATTTGTTTTATTATCTATTATTATATTTTTCTTTTCCTCCTTCCTTTTTTCATTTGGCTTAAACGATGGCTTAATTACATCTGGCAAAGAGGAATTTTAATGTTTATTAATGTACATTGTTCGTTTTCAAATAAATTACTGCATTGGGATAGGTCAAAACAACATATCGTAATTGATGTATTTTAAATATATAAATTATACACAATTTAAAATTCTACCTGTAAAATAATATTTTGTTTCTAGAGCAATAATATTTTTGAAACGGCAAATTCATAGAAACAACTCTAAAATGTCAGAAACGGTCCTGCCATTTTAAATCAAGTCGAACTAACGTTACATGAGATCGATTGCTGTAGACAGTGCTCTATAATTAATTAGAGTAGGCTATCATTAGTTTTGTCCTGCTAATTATTATTTTATACCCATAAAAATAATTAGTAACTGCCAGATAACGATCACCTGCTTTTCCCCTCATGGCTAACGTTAGGCGTGTCATCTTAGCAAATAACATTTATTAATTAGCTTATAAAGCCCACATTTAACGTTACCGAAAAAAGCTCAGTGATCCGTCAGATCCTGTAGGTCGGATAGTACAGTTTACCGCTGAACAACTCATTTTGTCGGTGTGAAATAACACAGAAATCGAAAATTAATAGTTAGTTATATATCTTCAATCTCCCCTCGAAGCTCCGACGGTCCTCAGAGAAGCTGTCAATCAACTGTCAATCATAACGACACGCCCTGTTTCTATAGCATCAAATTGCTAGCTAAATTCAAACTTATCACAAAAACGAACAATTGAACATATATCAGCGTGATAACAACTACCTTAAATGACCAAAACCATCTTTCGGAAAATTTTACTGGAAGTGTAATTTATTTTTTATTTTGACTCAAGTGCCCTTCGTTTGCATGGAGAGGGCGAGGTTTATGACCTGTACTGCATCCAGCCACCAGGGGGCGATCAAAGAGCCCGCAGCTTCACTTTTCAGGACACACCCGTGTCGGACCCACAGACACATTTAATGAGGAAAGTTAATATGCACGTTTTAGCCAGAAGTTTCGTCTGAATTGCACACGTTTCTTCTTTCACATGCAAATGACTAGTTGCACTTATGATGAACATGGTCGGCATCAATTCTAGTAGGCTACAACGTAATTACTCTGTTTTCCCCTGCCATCGTTAGTTGAAGCTGTGTATCAACAAATCACGGCTGCAGAGTGAGAGTTGCTCCGTCTCACACACAGCCTCAGAGGGAGAGAAATTCTCCAGTAACGTACAGAAACAGAATTGATAACGTCAGAGTTTATCTATACAACGCAGGCTTGTATAATAATTTAGCCGCTGGGCTCGTTACCAGGTTTTGGTCCCCGCGCCTACCTGTAGCCTAAACTACAGCTGGTTAAAGGCTCACACACCCCATAAATTTGTTTTTCCGTGCTCACGGACAAAGGAGTATACTTTGAAAGGCTTGCATGCTCAACTGTGCGCGAGATGCAGCGGAACGCGGAAAATGAAGTATAACTGGTCCTTAATGCCGGTGGAATGGCAATCGGCCAATGCCGATTAGTTAAAAAATGCCAAAAATCGGCCCGATATATCGGCCGGCCGATCAATCAGTCAACCTCTAATAAGCTAATAATTAAACCTTAAAATGTCAAATCAAAATAAAACACAACAAAATATATTTTGTTTTACCTGCATGTCATGTGACTAATAACCGACATCAGAGAACCGTGAACGTGCGAGTGTGTCGTTAAATTGCTGGAATATTAACTCAAAATCTCAAAGAGATTCAAGTAAATATTTGAGTTCTAAGGGTTTCACAATCAGAGCAGGAACATCAACTAAATAAATGGGGTTATATCAAATTTTAATTTCATGAAAAACATTCATCGCTTTTTCTCCTGTTTCTCAGATTTCCTTTATTGACTCCAAGAAGAATCTGAACCTGAATATATTTCTGAAGCAGTTCAAGTGGTAAGATCACATGTTTTGGACTCACTGGTGTGTGTTCGTGTGATTATCGTGGCGAGACGTTCAAGATGTTTGATTCGCTCCCAAACAGCTCTCATGAAGAGTTTGTGGCGATGGTGCAGAATGGAGACTGTTCGAAATTTGACGTTGAGTCTTTGAAACAGCTTCTGAAACTGCTTCCGGAAAAACATGAGGTACTTCCCAATAAAATGTACAATCGAAATGACA
This sequence comes from Mylopharyngodon piceus, assembly GCA_039654765.1. Classification (NCBI taxonomy): domain Eukaryota; kingdom Metazoa; phylum Chordata; class Actinopteri; order Cypriniformes; family Xenocyprididae; genus Mylopharyngodon; species Mylopharyngodon piceus. Next base: position 1,241,383 of record CM077449.1, read on the forward strand.
ATTCACAAGTATTTCACATTCATAGATCTTGATGCGAATGAAATAAAGGTATTTTTGTCCACTGGAAATGTTTAAAGTGCCCCTATTATGATATTCCAAAGGCTCCTAGTTTTGTTTCGGAGTCTGCTATAATACATTTACATGCATCAAAGCTCATAAAACACAATTTTTCTCATAACATCCACTGCAGCATCAGCTCTTTTCTCTCAGTGTCTGAAACGGTTTGATCAAGGATTCGGTCTCTCTAAACCCCGCCTTTCTGAGAGCCTGCTCTGCTCTGATTGGTCATTACCATATATGGATTTTAGCCCTTCCTCAGCTCTTGATTCATAGTGATACGAACAGTAACAGTTTTACCGTATCAATCTCATCAAAGTGGATTTGCTTTGGCAGCAGAAAACAGCGTCTTCTCGACATGAACAACACAAACCAAACTCTTCCAGTCTCAGATACAACTACAGTGTTTGAGGGCGGGGCTAAGTAGATGCTGTTCGCCGGCAGCCAATGGGCTGGCGTTATGCAAATTAGTTGTAAACCAACGTAGGTTCAGGCAGTTCAGAATCACTTCTTTCTCTTGGGAGACAAAATCTCCATTTATCTTTGAAACTTTGCAGAGCTTTTACCTTCACAAACAGCTTTAATACACACTGTGAATTATAATATCCGAAAAAGCATAATGGGGCATTTTAATATATCTAATGACCAATCAGCAGTACAACCCACTGAACATCTGTGCTTCTGAGCTTCATTTGCATCAAATTAAATATTCAGTCTACCCTGCTTATGGTCAGTTGAGTGTTTTGCATTTAACTTTATTACTTCAACTTCTCCAGATTGACAACTTAAAATCCTTTCAAGGAGATCCAGACAAACTGGCCAACGTGGACCGCTTTTACCTCTCACTGTTGGCTGTACCCTGGTAAAGTTGCATTAAAACCAATACATGCTGAAGTGTTTCAGATTCACACTTCCAGTATTATGCATGAGGCTTTTATTATTATGTTGGCTTGATAAAGAAATCCTATCTAAGCTGCTTATTCTTCTTCTGAGACTAAATTTAGTCAGTATCTCCTTTTAGAGCTTTAAAGCTACAACTGCTAAACTCAGGACTTCAGACTGAAGTTCTTTTCTAACTGATCAGACTTGCTGTTTTTGTTAAATGTACGATTAAAACTATGAAAAATCCCATAAACTTTAATCGAGGGGGTCAAAATATTTGTACAATAACTCTAATAGAGTATTTAAGCTTCATACACCAAGTATCTATCATTCTCAAAGCCTAGCAACTAGCTTAGGACATGTTAAAACATATTAACATGTTAATTCATGCTAGCAAAATGCTAAACATGTTAATTCATGTTAGCAACATGGTAAATCATGCTAACAATGTGTTAAAACATCGTAGCAGCATGTTAAATCATGTTATCAACATAGTTAATTCATCTTAGCAAAGTGCTAAAACATACTAGCAACACTGATAAAATAGTAAAACACAAGCAGTGTTAAAACATGTTAGCAAAGTGTTAAATCATGCAGCAACATGTTAATTCATGCTAGCAATGTGTTAAAGCATGCTAACAACATGCTAATTCATGTTAGCAATGTGTTAAAATATGCTAACATGTTAATTCATGTTAGCAACATAATTCATGCTAGCAATGTGTTAATTCATGCTAGAAACATGTTAAACATGTTAGCAACATGTTAATTCATGGTAGGAACATAGTAAAACATTAACATGTTAATTACAAGCAATGTGTTAAAACATTAGCAATGTGTTAATTCATGTTAACATGTTAAAACATTACTAACATGGTAATCATGTCAGCAGCGTGTTAAAACATCCTAGCAGCATGTTAAATCATTACATGCTAATTCATGTTAGCAAAGTGTTAAAACATACTAGCAACGCTGACAACGTTAAAACACAAGCAGTGTTAAAACGTTAAAAAAATGTTAAATCATGTTAGCAACATGCTAATTCATGTTAGCAGTGTTAAAACATGTTAGCAACATGCTAATTCATGCTAGCAACATGTTAAACGTTCTCAACATAGTAAAACATGTTAGCAATGTGTTAATTCATGCTAGCAAAATGTTAAAACATTAGAATGCTAAACACAATGTGTTAAAACATATTAGCAAAGTGTCAATCATGTTAGCAACATGTTAATTCATGCTAGCAATGTGTTAAAACATGCTAGAAGCATGTAAAATGATGCTATTGACATGTGGATTCCGCAACTCTAACATGTTAAAACACAAGTAATATGTTAAAACATGCTAGCAAAGTGTTAAAACATGCTAGTAACATGTTCAAAATTTGGTAAGACATGCTAGTAACATGCTAATTCATGTTAGCAACACGTTAAAATACTTGCAACATGTTAAAACATGCTAGCAATGTACTAAAACATACCACAAACATGCAAAATAATGCTAGACACGTTACGCTAACAACTTGTTAGCAACACAAAACATGCTAGGAAGCTTATTAAACTTTCAGACACGGCTTTGTCAAGCCAACATAAAAGTTTGTCCTGATGAACTTTACTTTCTAGCTGAGAATTGAGTTTCTTTTTTCAACCCGTCACAGTTACCAGCTGAGGATTGAATGCATGTTACTGTGTGAGGAGACGTTGTCGGTGCTCGATATCCTGAAGCCGAAGGTTGAGCTGGTGGAAACGGCCTGTGAAAGTGAGTACAAACCAGCAGATTGTGTGTGAGTAAGTTAACTTGTTAACTGCACACTAAATGTTGCAATCATCAGTGCATTTGTTAATCTGTTTGTCACAACATTCACAGTGTTTCTGAGCGCACACAGAATTATAATGTGAAGTCAGTGAAGTGTGTGTCGCCCCGCAGGTCTCAGGAAAAGTTCACTGCTGCCCAGTTTCTGCAAGCTCATCCTTGATGTTGGAAACTTCCTCAACTATGTAAGGAAAACACCAATAAAGTGCTTTTTCGAATATATCCTTTCATGTAGAGTGTAATAAAGTGATTGACTAAACTTGTTCATGTAAACTTGGAATATGTTGTTGGTCTCTGGGCAGCAGAGAGTCATTATTGACTGTAAAGCCCAAATCACCTTGGATACTTTCTGTTTCCTCATTTTGTGAATTTTTATTTTATTTTGTTTTTCCTTTTTGCCAGGGAAGTCACACAGGAAACGCTGAGGGATTCAAGATTAGTTCCCTGTTGAAACTCACTGAAACCAAAGCAAACAAGAGTCGCATCACCCTCTTACATCACATCCTTGAGGTACAGTGTGGTCACAAGTGCAATAAATGGTGTTCAGTTTTGCTATGTGCTTTGAATGGCATCCTTCACTGCTACTCGCTCTCACTGTGATTTGCTGTGAATCTCATGCATCTTGTGATTCCCAGGAAGCCGAATTAAACCACCCAGAGCTGCTGAACCTTCCAGAAGACATCGAGGCCTGTGAGATAGCAGCCGGGTAACACAATGCTGCTGTTCTCTGAGTGTGTGTCACAAGATCAGCGCTGTCATTTCACTCTCAACTGGTGCTTTGTGTGTGTTTCTTTCAGCGTAAATCTGGACTCGATTCAGGCAGAAACAAATAATCTTCTAAAGAGACTGAAAGATGCAGAGAAAAAAGTGTCTTCATCAGTTGAGGACGTCAAGGAGCAGTTTTTAGGGGTTATAGAGGTAGAAAGACTTACTTAACTGGTAATATTGTGAATATTAAATAAATAAAATATATTAAAGTCCCCCTGCAGTCAATAAATTATCTTTGATCATCAAAATGACACATTTACGCTTTTTTTCCTGTGAAAATAATTCCTTCATGCCTTAAAATAGCTTGAATGTACTGTAACTTGACACCCTTGCTTCATTTAGTATATGCAGCTATGAATATGCAAATTAGTCTCCGCCTCCACTCACTCACACCAGCTTGGATTACCTGATCCACTCGGTCAACTTTTGATTAAAAACACCACAAAGACATTTTAAAAAATTTTATATTAAAAAATAAAATATTAAATTGTGAATACTGTATATACTGCTTTTTTATTTTAATATATATTAAAGTGTAATGCATTCAACAAATTATAACTTGCTGTTGTCTCTTTCCTGCTTTTTCATCCATGGATTTTCCTGTGGTGTTTCTGTAGAGGAACCTGACGGTGTGTAAAGCTCTGGAGGAGCGTTTTACCAACATAGACAACAGGAAAGGAGATCTGGCTCAGTATCTCTGTGAAGACGCCGGTCAGCTCTCGCTGGACGAACTCTTCAGCACCATCAAGACCTTCCGTCAACTCTTCCTCAAAGCCTTAAAGGTCAGTGATTTTGTTATGATGCTCATATATGTATTAAAATAACACTCCTGAGTGGTTTGTTCTTGCCACAGAGATCATGGAATGTACCTGAGCACCACTTAAGTTGTTCCTTTCTGTAGGAAAACAAGATCCGTAAAGAACAAGCTGCCAAAGCTGAGAAAAGAAAACAGCAGCTGGCGGAGGAGGACTCCAAGAGACAGAAAGGAGAAGATGGGAAGATAAGTGAGTCGTTAATCTAATTAACCATCGTATGTCCATTTGTGTTTGTGTTATGTCATGGCACCCATGGTCCCTCATCATATTCAGTTCAGACTCGCAGTGTTGATCAAACGTCATTTCTTCTGCTGTGACGCTGTAGATTCAGTATTTCATTATGCTGTTCAGTCCACGTCGGTGGAGGAATACAGATGTTCAAGAACCGTTAATGAGACCAAATGTTATACATTCACGTCTAGTATTTATAATTAAATAAGCTAATTAAATAAGCTTTTGTGGATGCTCATTTCCACCATGGAATAAAAAAAAAGTAAAACAGGTAATTGTGATCTCACAATTGACTTTTTTTTTCTTTTTCTCGCAGCTCTGAGAAAATAGAATTTTGAGATATAAAAAAAGTTAACGTGAAAAAACTGAATGCAAGATGTAAAAGAATTCTGAGGGGGAAAATGGCAGAATTGTGAGACGTAAACTCGGAATTCTGCCTTTTTTTCCTCGGAATTTCGAGACATAAACAAATTGGCAGAATTGCAAGATGTAAACTTGGAATTCCGAGGGGAAAAAACTGCAGAATTGCGAGACGACAACTTCGAATTCTGAGGGAAAAATTGGCAGAATTGCGAGACATGAACTTGGAATTCCGAGGGGGGAAAAAACGGCAGAATTGTGAGACGTGAACTCGGAATTCCAAAGGAAAAAAACGACAGAATTGCGAGACGTGAACTTGGAATTCTGCCTTTTTTTCCTCGGAATTTCGAGACATAAACAAATTGGCAGAATTGCAAGATGTAAACTTGGAATTCCGAGGGGGAAAAACTGCAGAATTGCGAGACGACAACTTCGAATTCTGAGGGAAAAATTGGCAGAATTGCGAGACGTAAGCTCGGAATTCCGAGGGAAAAAAACAGCAGTATTGTGAGACGTAAACTCGGAATTCCGAGGGGGAAAAATGGCAGAATTGCGAGACGTAAACTCGGAATTCCGAGGGGGGGGGAAAACGGCAGAATTGCGAGACGTAAACTCGGAATTCCGAGGGGAAAAAATGGCAGAATTGTGAGATGTAAACTTGGAATTCTGAGGAAAAAACAACATAATTGCGAGACGTAAACTTGCAATTCTGCCTTTTTTTTCCTTGGAATTTCGAGATGTAAACTCGGAATTTCGAGGGGAAAAAACAGCAGAATTGCGAGATGTGAACTCGGAATTCTGAGGAGGAAAAACGGCAGAATTGCGAGATGTGAACTTGAAATTCTGAGGGGGGAAAAAACGGCAGAATTGCGAGACGTGAACTCGGAATTCCAAGGGGAATGAAGGCAGAATTGCGAGACGTGAACTCAGAATTCAGAGAAAAAACGTCAATTGCGAGATGTAAAATTTAAATTGTAAGAAAGTCTGAATTGTGAGATACTTTATAAACTAGCAATTGTGAGGGGGGGAGTAGCAATTCCTTTTTACTACCTTTTTTTTTTTTTTTTTTTTTTTTTATTATTTATTATTATTATTATTATTGTCTCAGAAACAAGCTTCCATAGTTTCCCCCAACCGTAATAGAAATGTATGTTCTATCATTCCAGTCAGAAGAGGGCCTGTGCCGCAGGAGGAAGGCTGCATCATCGATCAACTCTTGGCGGATATTCGAAAGGGTTTCCATCTGAGAAAGACTCGTCCCAGGTGCGAAACGGAAAGTGCCCCTTCTAGTGAAA
>CM077449.1:1252602-1360102 GCA_039654765.1 Mylopharyngodon piceus
GTTTGTCCTGGACAGAATCACTTGTCTAGTATAAATCTGTTTGTGTTAACAAAGACCTCTGCTTGTCTGTAATTTTAACCAGCATCTTAATCATGATGAATCTTTATGGTTTTCTTAAAGGGGCTGTGTGCGGAATTCAGAAACCCTTGTTATTAGCGACACCGGTGGCTGTTAAGTGAACTGCAGCAGCAGCTTACTGCTCAGAACTGAATGTGATTCAATGCTCTATACTCATGGCGAACTTCTTTTGTGGTCTTCGAAGTTGAAATACTTTTGCAGCGATACACTGTTAACGAACATCCCGACGCCGTCTGCGCTGTTGAGAGTGACGTTTAGATGAATATGTAAATATGTGCCGCGCGCTTTTCTCACAATAACAACGAGAAAGCATCTGATCATAGTGATGTGGATATGTTTGAACCAGCTCTGAGATTCACCGCATCATGTCGACAGATGAGGTCATTCAAATTACACTGTTATGATAGTTTGATTATAGAGTATATTTGAGACTATAGACTATATAGATCTGACTGTAAGACTATAGTTTGAATGAATCACGACACATTGACATTACAGTACAGAACGACTCTTTCTGCATTTTATCCTGAACATTCGTCTCATGTGTCATGTAATAAAACACGTAAACGTCACGTTCTTTTGATTTTCCCGGCAAAAACGTTCTGAGATTTTCACATACTAGCTAGAAAGTCAGGGTGGGTCTTGTTTTTTAAGTTTCGTTACAATCTGTTCACACGTTGGCAATAAAAAGTGATCAATACATGACAATTCTTACATACAGTCCCTTTAATTAGTTTGGGGTTGGTAAGATGATTTTTTTTGTTTGTTTGTTTTTTTTTAAATCTATTTTATTTATTATTATTATTATTATTATTATTATTATTTTCTTCTCCAAGGCTGCATTTATTGGATCAAAAAATACAGTAAAAATTATGAAATTTTTACAATTTAAAATAGCTTTTTTTTTCTATGTGAAATATATATATATATATATATATATATATATATATATATATATATATATATATATATATATATATATATATATATATATATATATATATATATATATATATATATATATATAATATAGTAAAGTGTAATTTATATCCTGTGATCAAAGCTGAATTTTCAGCATCATTACTCCAGTCTTCAGTGTCACATGATCCTTCACAAATCATTCTAATATGCTGATTTGCTGCTCGAGAAACATTTATGATTATCTACGTTGAAAATAGTTTCATATTTTTTTGTGGAAACTGATACATTTGTTTTTTCAGGTTCTTTGATGAATAGAAAGTTCTAAAAGAACATCATTTGGAATAGAATCTTTTGTAACATTATAAATGTCTTTATAATGATCAATTTAATGCATCTTAATCCTCCCAAACTTTTGAACGAAAGTGCATATTTATGTAAATGGTTAAATACACAAGTGTTAAAGTGATAGTTCACCCAAAAATGAAAATTATCCCGTAATTTACTTACCCTTAAGCCATCATAGGTGTATATGACCATCTTCTTTCAGACGAACACAATCGGAGATATATTTAAAAATATCCTTAGTCCTCCAAGATTTATAATGGCAGTGAATGGGGGGCCACGTTTTGAAGCCAAAAATAATGCATCCATCCATAAAAAAGTAATCCATACGGCTCCAGGGGGTTAATAAAGGCCTTCTGAAGCGAAGCGATGCATTTTTGTAAGAAAAATTCAAATAACTAGCCTCCAACGGACGACCATACACAAAATGCACAAGTTGACTTGCGCCAAATGAGTAATCCTCTTGCGGTTTAAACAAATAGGGCGACAAACTCAAGCTACTCTTCTCTTATATCGAAATCCACCGACATTTCTCTTTAAAAATTCTCGTTTTAGACTTATAATCCGTGACCGGTGTTTTGTTTTGCTCGATCCTTTGCGCTTCCGCGTTCGTCATTACGTTGTGCGTCAGGTCAAAGTTCACTCTTGCGCCGCAAAACTACGGTCGTCCGCTGGAAGCTACTTATTTGAATTTATAAAGTTTTAAACATGGATATTTTTCTTAAAAGCATTCTTAAAGCCTTTATTAACCCACTGGAGTCGTATGGATTACTTTTTTTATGGATGGATGCATTATTTTTGACTTCAAAATTTGGCCCCCCATCCACAACCATTATAAACCTTGGATATTTTTAAATATTTCTCCGATTGTGTTCGTCTGAAAGAAGATCGTCATATACACCTAGGATGGCTTGAGGGTGAGTAAATCATGGGATAATTTTCATTTTTGAGTGAACTATCCCTTTAAGTAAGTGTAAATCACACAGTAAAACGCCTGTAAATGATTGACAGCAGAAGAATGTGAAGATTCTGAACTCTCTGGTCAGTTTATCTGACCATCACAGTTACGACGTGTGACCCGACATGATTTAGGGTTTCCATCAAGACTAAACTGGGGTTTTAATCTCTGTCTGTCTGTGAAGTGTAGAAGATAAGCAAAGCAAATAGTTTAGAAATGAGTCCAGATGTGCATCTGTCAGAATAAAGACTCTAAATACCAAGAGCATCAAATAGTGTGTAAAATAGAGATATTTCTTGTTTAAGAAGAGCTTAAACTTGCACTGGCATTTTTTTTGCTGAATATCACACAATTAACTTGCATATGAAAACATGTTTTTGGAGTTTTACAGCATTATCTTCAGATTTGAGGCTTAAGCTCCATTATGTTTCTTTGTCATAATTTATTTTTGGTTTTCATCGTGTTTGAGCTTCAGTATTAACCTCTTCAGCAAATGGACCATAAGATACCTTGGTATTATTAAAATGTCTTATGCTGCAATGTTGCCGCTCAAAGTTTAAACATATTTTCTCCTCAAACATTTCAGGAAGCTCCAGGAAAAGGAGAACAAAAGGGAGAAGGAAAAGTTGAGCACGTTCCTGCTGTGATCCTGTTATCCTGTCGGATCTGGAGTCTCCTGAGCGGAGGAACAACTAATGGCGTACTTTAAAGAAATACAATCTGTGTATTAGAGTTTGGCCTGGAGCGTTTTTAAATGCTACATATTTAGATTTGACCAAACTATTTTTAATATTTGCACTCTGTAAGATAAATTTATGATCCTCCAAAACTTTGTTTACATAAAGAGCGGTTAGAGGAAAGAGAAAAAAAGTCTGATCATGAACCTTTAAGAGTCTGTACTGTTTCTGAACCCTTTAAGATAACCTGCTGTTCACTATTAATATCGCTCTGAATCATGTTAGCTTTATATATTATGAAAATGTTTGGCATAAACCCTGAAAAGTATTAGTTTGTTCTTATAATATCAGTTGTAAAGTATTACTGTCATAAGATTTCTTAGCAGAAATGATTAGATTAGATTATATTTTGCGCTTGCAGTGGTTGAGCTGGACTGTTGAGTGTTTTCATTCGAGTGTGACTTTCATATTGATGTCGGAATGTATTTTCATGTATGTCAAGAAAATCTATAAATTATATATAAATAAAAATGCAATAAGCGTCAAGGTTTTTTCATTCGTACGACACCCAAGCTCACATTCATTGCAATCAGAAATGCGTTCAAATTTAATATCATTAGAGTTAAAGGTGTTGTAATTTCGCCCTCAAGCCCCGCCCCCAAAGACGTGTCAGCCAATCAAAAGTCAGCAATTCCGAACGCACAAAATGATTGAAAGACAGATGGCGCTCTCCCAACTCTTTCTGTTTACAAAATCTAAATACAGATAGAATTTAAACTGGGTTTAAAATGTTTTGTTATTGGATATCTGTAGTCAAAAAAGTGAAGCCCCGCCTACTTCCCCGCCCACTCACGTACGTGATCGTCATTGGACGTGTTGTGAGGTATAGACTTATGTCTATGTTGTAAAAAAGATGATATTCATCATGTAGATATCAATTTAAGTGATATCAGTTGTAGTGACAAATTGGGTCCCCCCTTAAATTGGGACCCCAAGCGATCCCATTGGTTCAAATTACTGTTATTAGCACCTGATTACAGTTCCTACAAAATCATGTTAGCTTATGTACTAGCATAGCATACAGATAGTCGATTAGCCTGATAGCTTAATTTATACACGCATTTGCACTTACCCTACATGTATTCACAATTATCTTTAATGTAATTAAGTGTTAAATATCCACATATTTCAGTTATAAATAAAACTAATTAACGATGTTCAATTATTCACTTAATAGGCTTTTATTATTATTTATTTATGTATTAACAGTTAATAAAGTGTAAGAAATTACGTTCAATTGGTTTTATTATGCACTAATTTGTTTTCTTACACATTATACAGTAAGCTATACGTATTTTAAATTAATATCATTAGCATAGACCTTAGGATAATCATTAACTGACCCGATTTGCCACGACACCGTCAGGACATGAAGTAGTTACTTGCATAGAATCAGCAATATCAGCTGATGGCATATCACATGCTCAAGCTAAAGTTAAAAGAATCCGATCATTGTAGTGGCTTCGTAACGCAATAATAGCGCGTCGACTGCGCATGCGCGCGTATCGGGGGGTTTTTCCGCTCTTTTGCCTGTGGGTTTATTTCAAATATCTTATTGGAGACATGTGCGTGCTTACAAGTATAATTGTTTAGATCTATGAACTCCAAATATTGTTTACTGGCATACAAAAAAAAATCTGCTTTAGCAATCGCTATCTAGTGATCATCATCGACTGCGATTGGTCTATTCTACCCAGCGGTGAGAAAAGTAACACGCGTCGCGTGACGGGACTCTCTCTTCTGCAGCGGTCTGGATAATTTTACACCAGTTATTATGACGCAGAAAAACTTTACAAGATGTTGAAATGAAAATCAGACGTAAATATGAGAAATATTATATACTACCTGACAAGTTCCGAGCCGCCCGTCGCTGAAGCATCTGGAGCTCTGTGTCTCTCTTCTACCCGCCCATTCGGCTTGTATGAGCGGCTGAGCGCGCGGATGACAGCTGTCATTAGATCGGTTCCGCAGCGGACTCTTCATCATGTCTCTCGGCTGGTCAGCGAACGACCACAAGAGCTACTCGAACCCGCCGACGGCCGCCGTCAAACGGGCGAGAAACGACTCAGGGAACAAAGTCACGGTAGTTCTGGGAGCGCAATGGGGAGATGAAGGCAAAGGAAAAGTTGTTGATTTACTGGCGACGGAGTCCGACATCGTGTGCAGGTGTCAGGTAAAAATATAACGGTCAAAAGATAAACTAAATCATAAAGATATAACGATTATTAATTTAATTATATTTGAAAAACTTGGTTTTACTAAATACATATTTTTTTATTTATTTTATACATATTTTTATTACATTTTAATTGATTATTATATGTAATCAAGCCATTAATTGCAATAATTTCATTAACAATAACACATTTAATAGGTACCACTACAAATAATAATACTAAAAATACTTTAATATGTAATAAACTAATTAATATTGTTATCATGAATATTATGAATTCATATAGATAATATACTAGTTTTAATTAAAGCTTTTTAGTTAAATTCAATAATCTAACATGTTTATATTATGGAAAGTTATGCTGAATATGTCATCTCATGTTTATGAAAATACAACTGAACTAAGCATGTGTTTATCACATATATATACTTTTTTTTCTTGTTTGAGTTTGTCTTTACTTTGATAATGTAATGTTTTGACTTTAGTTTGAAACATTTATGGATGTTACTGCATATTCAGAAATGCTTGCCATTAACAAACCTTTATCAGTCTAAAACTAATCTGAAAATGTCAAAATCAGTGTTTATTGAGTGGTTACGGCACTACTCAGACTCACTATCATTATTAATCACATGCAATTACTTAAAAAAATGCTATGGCATTATAAAGTATGAAGTATTCTTAACAGTTCATGGCTGTTCGCTGCTGCTGTGAGAGTCTGAATCTCCCTGAATGTCAGTCCCAGAATTCCTCCCTGCCCTTCGCTGAACTCCGGTCACATTCCCGGCGTTACTGGACATGTGAGAAGGGCACGGCGCTGGCCATAGAAGCCCGTCGCAAATAAGTGTCTCAGTCTGGAGGCTTGTGTTCTGCTTTGGACACAGTGTGTCTGAGTAAAGGGCAGGCCGTCTGGATGCTGGAGTCATGTTTCCAGGTCTCCCTTCTGAAGGAAATAAGATTGTAAATTTGGACCTTGAAACTTTAAGTTGTTGAAGTTGTTTTGCAGTAAGTTTCTGTTGACTGCAAACTGTCCTGTGTGAGGTTTATAAAGCATCTGAAATCGAGTGAGTTTTTCTGTCTCTCCACAGGGAGGAAATAACGCCGGTCACACAGTGGTGGTGGATGAGAAAGAATATGACTTCCATCTTCTCCCAAGTGGAATAATCAGCACCAAATGCATATCATTCATCGGTGAGATGAACTGACTGACTGCAGTAACTTTGCTGGATAAATGTAGTTGCATTTGACATATTTAAAGAGATAGTTCACCAAAAAGATGGAAATTCTTCATCCTCATGTCATTCCAAACCCTTAAAGGGATAGTTCACCCAAAAATGAAAATTATCCCATAATTTACTCACCCTCAAGGTGTATATGACTTTCTCCTTTCAGACGAACACAATCAAAGTTATATTAAAAAATATCCTGGCTCTTTATAATGGGAGTGAATGGGGGCCGAGATTTTGAAGCCCAAAAAAAGTGTGTCCATCCATCATAAAAGTAATCCAGGGATTCAAACAAATAGGGCTGGGCAACAAACTCAAGTTCATCCGACATTTCTCTTTAAAAATTCTCATTTTAGACTTGTAATTCCTGACCGGTGTTTTGTTTTGCTCTATCCTTTGCGCTTCTGCGTTCATCAAGACATCATGCGTCAGGTCAGACGTCACCTTTCCGCCGGAACTAGACTTGCGTTTGGCCATTGCCGGAAGTCAGTATTATAGTTTATAAAGTTGTAAATATGGATATTTTTCTTGCCAAAACCCATCGCTTCACTTCAGAAGGCCTTTATTAACCCCTTGGAGCCGTATGGATTATATTTATGATGGATGGATGTGCTTTTTTGGGCTTCAAAATCTCGGCCCCCATTCGCTCCCATTATAAAGCTTGGAAGAGCCAGAATATTTTTTAATACAACTCCGATTGTGTTTGACTGAAAGAAGATTGTCATATACACCTAGATGGTGAGTAAATTATGGGATAATTTTCATTTTTGGGTGAACTATCCCTTTAAGACTTTCATTCATTTCTTTTTCGAAACTTAAATATTTTTATTGAAATCTGGGAGATTTCTGTCCCTCCATTGAATATTCACTCAAAACTCTGATGCTTCAAAACATTCATAAAGAGATTCCATAAAGTAAATCCATATGAATCAAGCGGTTTAATCCAAGTCTTCTGAAGAGACACGATCACTTTATATGATTGAATTTAGGCTTTTATTCATATAGAAACATTGACTTAAATATGGTAAACAGAAGCTCAAGAGCCTAAATTAAATCTACGATCTCTTGTTTTGAAGCGAGTTTTGGGTGAATAACGGAGCGTCAGAAATCTCTCAGATTTCATCAAAAATGTCTTCATTTGTGTTTTGAAGATGAACAAAAGTCTCATGGGTGTGGAACAACATGAGGGTGTGAATTTAATGATTTGAGTGAACTGTCCCTTTAAGAATTCATGTCACTGTTTTGCATATGATCAAATCTGATATTTTCAGAGATTATAAAGTTTAAGACAGTAAAGGTGACACATGTGCATCCGTCTGCAGGTAATGGCGTAGTCATTCATCTTCCAGGATTATTCGAGGAGATTGACAAGAATGAGAAAAAAGGTAAAAACACATTTTTTGTCATACAAACATGCTTTTTAATAGACCAGACTTACACAAATACTGTTCACTATCAGATGGCTTCGTTCTATTCACACACAGGAATAATTTGTTTTTTCTTACACGATAAGGGCTGAAAGGATGGGAAAAAAGACTGGTCATCTCAGATCGGGCTCACATTGGTAATAAAAATTATAACTATAAATAACAGTGTTTTTTTTTAGATATACTGAATACTATGATGGTGGAAAATGATCTTCTGATTCCATCTATTTGTGTCAGTATTTGACTTTCATCAGGCCGTGGACGGACTTCAGGAGGTTCAGAGACAAGCTCAGGAAGGCAAAAAGTAAGTTTGTACTGGTTTGATGCGTAACTAGCTGTTGGACCAACAACCATTCTGTTCAAAAACTGTTCAAGACACTTTCCATAAGTGCACTTTTTATAGTGAGGTAAACTATTATCCATCATAAAATTAGCCTAGTATCAAAAGTAGGTCATTTTTGATCAATCAAATGTCTGTATTCTCCCTTAAAATGGTGATTTTGGCCCAGTGTGAGCTTCTTGATCAAACACATGCTTTAATATGCTTGGCTGGACGATCAAAACTATGAAAAATCCCATAGACTTTCATCGAGGGGGTCAAAACTTTTACACAATAACTCTAATAGAGTATTTAAGCTGCATCCATCAAAGATCTATCACTAGCAAAGCCTAGCAACTAGCTTAGGACATGCTAGCAATGTGCTAAAACATCCTAGCAACATGCCAATTCATGCTATCAACATGCTAACAGCATGCAACATAAGGCATGCTCTTATTGGATAAGAGCATGCCTTGGTCAAAGCTGCTTTGACACAATCTGCATTGTAAAAAGCGCTATATAAATAAATGTGACTTGATTTGACTAATGCATGCTAACAACATGCTAATTCATGTTAGCAATATGCTAAAACATTAGTAACATGCTAAATCATGCAAGCAATGTGTTAAACATATCAACGTACTAATTCATGCTATCAAAATGCTAAAACCTGCTAGCAACATGCTAATTCATGCTAGCAAGGTGTTAAACATGTTAGAAGAATGCTAAATCATGCTAGCAATGTAATAAAACATGCTAGCAAAATGTTAAATAATGTTAGTAGTGTTAAAACATGTTATCAACATGCTTAATCATGCTAGCAATGTGCTAATTCATGTTAACAACATGCTAGCAATATGGTAAAACATGCTAGCAAAATGTTAAATTGTTAAGAATGTGCTAATTCTTGTTAACAACATACTAATTCAAGCTAACAACCTGCTAATTCGTGTTATCAACTTATTAAAATGTTATTGCAATGCTAAATCACACTAGCAATGTGTAAAAACATGCTAGCAGTGTGTGCTAATTCATGTTAATAATGTGTTAAAACATTCTATCAAAATGCTTAATGCTAGTAACGTGCTAAAACATGATAACAACATGGTAATTTATGCTAGCAACATGCTAACACGTTAGCAACATGCTAATTAATGATAACAATGTGTTAAACATACTAACAACATGCTAATTCATGCAAGCAATGTACTAAAACACGCTAATGTAACCGGTCCTTCTTGACCACCTCTGAGCGGGATTCGAACCACCATCTCCAGCATGGTAGGCGATTGCGCTACAGCTAACATGAATGCTAAAGACCACAGCCTCTAACGTCAGTCACTAGTGTGGCTCTTGAGGCCAAGGGAGTGAGGTTTACACGCACAGCTCTCACTTGCTTGCCTCCGTTACACTAATTCATGTAACAATGTGTTGAACATACTAGCAAAATGCAAAATAATGCTGACACATGCTAAGACATGCTAACAACATGATAAAACATGCTAGGAAGCTTATAAAACTTTCAAACTTTCAGACAAGGCTATGTCAAGCCAACATAAAAGTTTGTCCCGACGAACTTTACTTTCTAGATTAGCTTAATTTCTTTATTTAATTTGTTTATTTATTGTTAATTGTTAAACAAAATCACACAAATCAAGGTTTTACACTGTATTCAGTCATGCAGTTTGGTAACAGGGTTGCAAATATTGCAAACTTATTAAATTAATAATAATAATAATCATACATTGTATTTATATTTATAGTGCACCTTTCTGTGCTACAAACAAAAATAAATAAATGCAAAAAAATTAAAAAACGTAAAATAAAACAGCTCATAATATTTGATTTGACCTTGTGAGGTTGATGATCAACATTCTGACCTCTAAAAACTTTAATAGTTGTTGATGTTTTGTAGTTTTTTTGCTGATTTGTTTATGTTTGTTCACAGCATAGGAACAACTAAGAAAGGCATCGGACCCACATACGCCTGTAAAGCGTCTCGCACTGGGCTTCGCATCTGTGACCTAATGGCTGATTTCAACGAGTTTTCTACGAGGTAAATAATCTTCCTAATGCTGGTTACATCAGTGCAACGATCATCTGAACTGTTCATATCGTACTCCAAAAGGGTGAAGAACCTGGTGCAGCAGTACCAGTCGATGTATCCCACCCTTAAAGTGGATGCCGAGAGCGAGCTGAAGAAGCTAAAGGTCAGTTAAAGTGGAGTCACATGCGGTATGTGTTACTCTCGCTGTCTCTGATCTGCACTCTCCACTCGCTTACAGGACTACGCCGAGAGGATCAGACCTCTGGTCAGAGATGGTGTCTATTTCATGTATGATGCAATTCACGGACCCTCAAAGAAAATCCTGGTGGAGGGGGCCAACGCTGCCCTCCTTGACATTGACTTCGGTAAGGACATGCTGCCGCTTTGTGTTCGTATACTTGGGTAGACCTATTATACCCTTTTACAGAGTCTTGATGTTGTTTTTGTGCTCTACTAGAACAGGTTTTCATGCTTGAATGTTGATTATTTTCCTCATATTTTCCATTGTTCAGCTCCTCTCTTCCCAGCCTGTCAGTAACACTCTGTTTAGTTCCTGTCTCTATGAAGCCCCTCCTTCTGAAAAGCACAATGTGCTCTGATTGGTCAGTGTGTTGTGATTGGTGTTTAGGAAACGTCCCGCCCCTTACCATAACCACCAGTTTCAACACACTACTAACTAACTCGACCAGGCTCCGCCCCTTTATTCTGCATATGAATTATTTAAATGAGGAATATTGTGAAGAAAACTCAAAACTACAATGGAGGCGTTTCAGGGAGTTCAGAAACACTGACGCTGATATAGAGAAGAACTCCCGCTGGAGGGACTTTGGAAACCTTTTTCATGCTCAAACAGCAACATTACACACTAAAGGAAGATGAACATGGAAAAATGCAGAATAGCTCTTCTTTAAATGGTTGTTTGCCTTCCTTCCAGGAACATACCCATTTGTGACGTCATCCAACTGCACCGTGGGTGGCGTGTGCACCGGTCTCGGCATCCCTCCTGCAAACATCGGCGATGTGTATGGAGTATCGAAGGCCTACACCACTAGAGTCGGGATAGGAGCCTTTCCGACTGAACAACTCAACGTAAGAGTCGGATTGACTGCGTAAAGTCAGATTGAAACTGGCAACTTCAGCAGAGTTATTATAGTTAACTAAAACTATAACCATAACAAAACTGAAATAAAAATAACTATAAAAAAATTCTACTTTTATTTCAGCTAGTTGCCAAGCAGGCTTATTATAGTTAAAGGATCAGTTCACATCAGAATTAAAATTTCCTGATAATTTACTCACCCCCATGTCATCCAAGATGTTCATGTCTTTCTTTCTTCAGTCGAAAAGAAATGAAGGTTTTTGAGGAAAAACATTCCAGGATTTTTCTCCATATAGTGGACTTCACTGGGGTTCAACGGGTTGAAGGTCCAAATGTCAGTTTCAGTGCAGCTTCAAAGAGCTCTACACGATCCCAGACGAGGAATAAGGGTCTTATCTAGAGAAACCATCGGATATTTTCTAAAAACAAATAATAAATTATATACTTTTTAACCACAAATGCTCGTCTTGCACTGCTCTGTGATGCTCCACGCATTACGTAATCGTGTTGGAAAGGTCACGCGTGACGTAGGCGGAAGTATCGAGCAAGTTTTTACAAAGTGAACGTGAAAAGACTATATCAAACGACCTTTACAAAAAAAGGTAAAACAACGATGAGAAAGTGTACTTCCGCCTACGTCACGCGTGACCTTTCCAACGTGATTACGTAATGCATGGCTCATCACAGAGCAGTGCAAGACGAGCATTTGTGGTTAAAAAGTATATAATTTTAATTTTTTTAGAAAATGGCCGATGATTTCTCTAGATAAGACCCTTATTCCTCGTCTGGGATTGTGTAGAGCTCTTTGAAGCTGCACTGAAACTGACATTTGGACCTTCAACCCGTTGAACCCCAGTGAAGTCCACTATATGGAGAAAAATCCTGGAATGTTTTCCTCAAAAACCTTCATTTCTTTTCCACTGAAGAAAGAAAGACATAAACATCTTGGATGACATGGAGGTGAGTAAATTATCAGGAAATTTTATTTCTTATGTGAACTAATCCTTTAATGGAAACTACATTTTTTTGTTTGAAATAATATAAATGTTAACTGAAAAAGAATATCAACAATTTATTTTAACTAGTTTCTGAGGCAACATTTCTCATTTTCATTTAGTTTAATTTGATGTTTCAAAATAACTACAATTAAAAATGAATAAAAGCTATATAGATATATTAATAGAAACAAAAACTTGAGAAAAATGAGAAAAACACACAAAGAAATTCCTAAAACTTTAACTAAAATTAAAATAAAAATGGAAAATTAAAAAAAATATATATATTAATAAAAACTATAATAGTATATTAACAATACCAAAATGCCTTCCAGGTTTGTGTTTAATCTGCATCATAAACTACAAATTCCACCACAAAAAAACACTAATCTGTTCGTTCATGATAATATGATCTGATGTTTGCTTCAGTTATATTTAGATTGTGTAACTTTCACACTTGAACGTTTGGGTTTAGTGGATTTGCCCTTTTGAGCAGCTGTGCTGTAGCCTGAACTAGAAGTGCTGAAACACCGTCACATGAACACCACCAGATACATTCATCAGACAACAAACATTCCTGTAATCCTAATGAAATTGATGTGGAGCACAGAAATATAAATATTTTTGCATCTGTTGTCTTGATCTATACTTAATTATGCTTCATTTAAAGTCATCATGAAACGTCTTTTCTTCCCTATTGTGCTGTATATCCAAGTGAAACGGCTTCTCAAACAAGAACAAATGTAGGGCGGGGCTTGATTTTGTCTGTGGGGAATTGTGGTTTGCTATTGGTGGATCTCATGTGAGTGACAGGTTGCCCCGCCCTCGTCATCAGAGAAGAGATGTCGCTGCGAGAGGGAGGGGAAGAGAGGGATTCAAGATTGAGCATCTGACCTGTGTTCGTCTCTTCACAGGCCGTTGGTGAACTGCTGCAGACCAGAGGTCACGAGGTGGGCGTGACCACAGGCAGAAAGAGACGCTGTGGTTGGCTGGACTTGGTTATTCTCAAATATGCTCATATGATCAACGGATTCACTGCGTGAGTGTTTCGGTCCTGTGTATGAGTGTGTTCAGTAATACACTGAACTATATACTGGTTTTAATATTATATGATTGTAATAGTTGTTTTCTGTCTTTCTTCAGCATTGCTTTGACTAAATTGGATATCCTTGATGTTTTGGATGAAATTAAAGTGGGCGTGGCTTATAAGATCAACAGCAAAAGAGTCCCATATTTCCCAGGTAAAATTAATTAGATATTTCATATAAGTGTTATGGGCAGTGTTGTGAAGTAACTAACTAAAACTAGTGACACTACTACTGTCATTTTAGTCAACTAGTTTGTTCAGTATATGTTGGTTTGAAACGTGATGGGAAAACAAAGCTTTTCGAAACTTTGAATCAATTCCGCCAAAACATGCATAAAAACACCTTTTACAAACCAAAAGCAAATGTTTTAATGAAAGCATATCTATTAAATGCAATTAACAAATCATCTAATACCATTAAATATGAAGTGTCTGTATAATATGTGTTATTTTATTAAATTGTGGGGCTTGTTTTATGGAGATCTTGGTTAATCAGACCAATAAGAGATTATTAACTCAAACTCTTCCTTTTTAATATACAAATGTGTCATTAAAAATGTCAACAAATATATAAAACTTTTTTAAAAACATACAGACACTGGTTCATGGGTTCACAGTAGAGCTGCACGACTCGATTGAGAATCACGATTTTTTGCTTTAAAACAGAAATTACGATTCTCCCACGATTCTTAACAGATAACTAAACAAAATAACGTGATTTACTACAGATTCTGACAAAATGTTAATTGCTGCAGTCTATTAATTAATTCATAAAGACTTCACTTGTTTCATTACTGGATGAATCAGCATTTCTGAATGAATCATTTGAATGAACGATTCAATGACTCACTCATAAAGACTTCACTTGTTTCATTACTGGATGAATCAGCGGTTTTGAATGAATCTCTTGAATGAATGATTCAATGACTCACTCATAAAGACTTCACTTGTTTCATGACTGGATGAATCAGCATTTCTGAATGAATCATTTGAATGAATGATTCAATGACTCACTCTTAAAGACTTCACTTGTTTCATTACTGGATGAATCAGAGTTTCTGAACAAATCTCTTGAATGAATGATTCAATGACTCACTCATAAAGACTTCACTTGTTTCATTACTGGATGAATCAGCGTTTTTGAACGAATCTCTTGAATGAATGATTCAATGACTCACTCATAAAGACTTCACTTGTTTCATTACTGGATGAATCAGCGTTTTTGAATGAATCTCTTGAATGAATGATTCAATGACTCACTCATAAAGACTTCACTTGTTTCATGACTGGATGAATCAGCATTTCTGAATGAATCATTTGAATGAATGATTCAATGACTCACTCTTAAAGACTTCACTTGTTTCATGACTGGATGAATCAGTGGTTTTGAACAAATCTCTTGAATGAATGATTCAGTGACTCATAAAGACTTCATTGTTTCATTACTAGATAAATCAGCATTTTTAAATGAATCTCTTGAATGAATGATTCAATGACTCACTCATAAAGACTTCACTTGTTTCATTACTGGATGAATCAGCGTTTTTGAACAAATCTCTTGAATGAATGATTCAATGACTCACTCATAAAGACTTCACTTGTTTCATTACTGGATGAATCAGCGTTTTTGAACGATGACGAATACATTTTTTCCAAGCACCAAATTACTTTCAAATAGTGATTTACTCTATTTTAATCGCTGCCGTAGACGTCAGTGTTTATATACGAACTATAAACTTTTATCCAGTACTTCTGTGATAATTTGAATTATTATAAGACAGAAATAACGATACTGTGTGGCTGAAAAGACTGTTTGTGAAGCTGTTTCATATCTATTCATGACAACGGCTCTCTCTGGATCAACGGCAGTGCAAACGCAGATTTGAATATTCCGGTGTGATTTTGTCAAAGGTTTAATAGACACAGCCGAATCATTCTTATTTAAGAATAAGATTGCATGAGTGTTTGAATCGAGATCGCGATCTTTTAACGATGAATCACTCCGCTCTAGTTCAGAGATCATCGCCCTCTAATGGTAAACCACTGAAATTTCGAAACGTTTTGAAACAGTTATAACGTAACGAACCCTGAAATCACATGACTTTGGCAGGTTGATATGCTGGTTCGAAACAAATGCTTCACAAAGCTTCATATGTTCGCTTTCAGCCAACATGGAGGTTCTGCAGAAGGTGGAGGTTGAATATGAGACTTTTCCCGGATGGAAGACGGATACTTCAGCGGCCAGGAAATGGAACGATCTTCCTCCTAAAGCTCAGAACTACATCCGCTTCATTGAGAATCATATTGGTGTTCCTAGTAAGTCATTCCACACTATATAAACTGCAATACAACATAAGTCTGTGCATTAAAACTCACGTTTGATTCTCTTCATCACAGTTAAGTGGGTTGGTGTTGGGAAATCCAGAGAATGTATGATCCAGATGTTCTAGATGTTCTGGGATCATGAAGATTCATCAACTAAAGACGATCAGCACAGTGGGACTCTTGTTTTTACTGGTTGGCATTCATTTATCCAGAAAACTGATAGAAGATCAACTCTGAGTGGCTATTCATGTCCTGGCATTATAATGATCTTTCTGTCTGTCTCTCAGATTGATTGTTGATCATCACCACACGTTTACAATCTTCTTTATTAGTGCAGTTTCGAGTTTTTGGGATTCAATTTACCCTGTTTGTCATAGTGGCATTTCATTATGTTGCAGAATTGCACTATATTGTTTCTAGTGTTCACATGTAAGACACATAAATTAAAACTGTGCAAAGACTTGTTGTTTATTTCATTTGATCCAAGCATTTGATTTTCTGCACTGAATAATGTCTTTAAAAGAATGTCTTCCCATTAAAACAGATGTGCCAAATTGATTTAGCATTTTTATTCATAGGCTTCTTCTGTCATATTAAAGGTTTCCAGCGTTTTGTCTGATGTCAGATATAATTAGGTTAGTCCGACCATTAGCCCCGTCAGAAATAGATTGGGATAGAGAACACTGTGTTCTTCTCATGTATGCCAAAATGATCTGATCTCAGGGGAACTGTAGTGCCATTACAATCCCAGAACAACTATCTGTGGAAATGAATTCAGTCAAGATCCAAACGTGACTCCAAACACTTCAGGAATAAGGTAAAGGGCAACTTTTGGCCCTCTAGCGGCTAAAAAACAAATGCATCTTGCGGAAGAACACTTTTGGTCGTGCTTCGGCTCTGAGTGACTGCGGATGAATATGACGCTTCACAATATAATGCTTTAAAATGAACTCTTAGAGAGCTATATGGCATTTTATCTGTTCAATAAAATACCTTACTCACCTGTTCAGTATAAAAACACCATCATATATCCGCACTTTAACAACATTTCAAATCCCTCAGTACTCGCCATCTCCGAAAAGCCAAGCCAGTGTTGATTGTTGATTTATACGAGCTCTTTCACGTTCTCTTTTTGCCAGCAGACTCTCCTCTGTTCAGCGTTTGTTTAAAATGAGTGATTCCCCGGAGGTTCGAGATTTAACGAGCTCCGTGTCAAACTTTCTCGCTCATGTGACAACTAACCTATGTCACTCCCACACCAGACACGCATCAAAGTAGGCGGAGCAACTTTCTCTATTTACAGACGAGACGCGCGCGGCCGAGTGACTCATGTACGCAATTTCCCGCGAAAACCATCCCGTCAGGTCTAAAATATAAAAACGTGTAATAGGTTTATCATAGTGAATCAGGGTAAGACAAAAACGCGTTTTGGAACAAGGATTGATGTATTGACTCATTATTTAAATTTTGTTAATTTTGGACAAAGAAAAGTTGAATAGTGTATCTTTAAAATGTATTAATTATATTTGTTTTGTTTTGTTCTACCTTGCGTCCCCCAAAGTTTCACATGTATCACATGTAGAAATGCTGACAAGTCTATGCATTAGATACAAAGTATAATTTATTGATTTATTGTGCAAGACAAAGTAGCGTAACACAAGCACTTTTCAAGCCAAATATTTGACAAAAATGTTTATTTTCATTCATGCCATCGAGACTTGTTTTGAAAGTCCAAAGCGACTTATTCAAAGTTTATATTTTTCATCTGTCCAAGCGTTCCATGTGAATCAAAAACAGTATGTGACAAAAAGGCTGCGTCCGAAATCGCATACTTCCCTACTATATAGTAGGTGAAAAACAGTATGTGACAAAAGGGCTGCATCCGAAATTGCATACTTCCCTACTATATAGTAGGCGAAAAACAGTATGTGACAATAGGGCTGCATCCGAAATTGCATACTTCCCTACTATATAGTAGGTTGCAATGTGACAATAGGGCTGCATCCGAAATCGCATACTTCCCTACTATATAGTAGGCGAAAAACAGTATGTGACAAAAGGGCTGCATCTGAAATTGCATACTTCCCTACTATATAGTATGCGAGAAACAGTATGTGACAAAATGGCTGCGTCCGAAATCACATACTTCCCTACTGTATAGTAGGCGAAAAACTGTATGTGACAAAAGGGCTGCGTCCGAAATCACATACTTCCCTATTATATAGTAGGTGAAAAACAGTATGTGACAATAGGGCTGCATCCGAAATTGCATACTTCCCTACTATATAGTAGGTTGCAATGTGACAATAGGGCTGCATCCGAAATCGCATACTTCCCTACTATATAGTAGGCGAAAAACAGTATGTGACAAAAAGGCTGCGTCCGAAATCGCATACTTCCCTACTATATAGTAGGTGAAAAACAGTATGTGACAAAAGGGCTGCATCCGAAATTGCATACTTCCCTACTATATAGTAGGTTGCAATGTGACAATAGGGCTGCGTCCGAAATCACATACTTCCCTATTATATAGTAGGTGAAAAACAGTATGTGACAAAAGGGCTGCGTCCGAAATCACATACTTCCCTACTATATTGTAGGTGAAAAACAGTATGTGACAAAAGGGCTGCGTCCGAAATCACATACTTCCCTACTATATAGTAGGCGAAAAACAGTATGTGACAAAAGGGCTGCGTCCGAAATCACATACTTCCCTATTATATAGTAGGCAAAAAACAGTATGTGACAAAAGGGCTGCATCCGAAATTGAATACTTCCCTACTATATAGTAGGTTGCAATGTGACAAAAGGGCTGCATCCGAAATCACATACTTCCCTATTATATAGTAGGTGAAAAACAGTATGTGACAAAATGGCTGCGTCCGAAATCGTATACTTCCCTACTATGTAGTAGGCGAAAAACTGTTTGAGACAAAAGGGCTGCGTCCGAAATTGTATACTTCCCTGCTATGTAGTAGGCGAAAAACTGTTTGTGACAAAAGGGCTGCGTCTGAAATTGCATACTTCCCTACTATATAGTAGGTGAAAACAGTATGTGACAAAAGGACTGCGTCTGAAATCGCATACTCTCTTGAGTAGGTACTTATTTTAAATAAGTAATTACTTTGCAATTGCTAAAAAAAAGTATGTATGTAATATGAATGTAATCTGGACATACTACATCCGCCATGATGTCATTATCATGTGACCTACCAGTGTCAGTTGCGATTCACTGCAATTCACAAATCCTCTCCCGTGGCCTCATGGGATAGTAAAGTGTCCATCGTATGCACACTTCAGAATCTCGCTGGAAGTAGTAGGAGCCGACTGTTTTATGAGTACTGAGAATTCAGACATACTTCTTTTGCCACATGCTATATAGTAGTATGCGATTTCGGACGCAGCCTAGCATTGCTATGCTTTACCAGTTGAGCAACAATAGATCTAGTGTTGAAAATGAAGACAAAAATATTTTGCTATATAATTTTTAATTATTAAAAATTTTCAAGACATCCTCCATCAGAGTGATATAATTTACTTTAATTAAACAGTCCATTTCCATGATCAGTCCCAGAAGCAACAGTTGCGGTAATTCACCTACCGGTCAGCAGGTGGCGGTAATCGCGTCCTCGCGTCTGTCCGCCGCTGAAGCGGATGAAGAAGAAGCAGAATCCTTAAAGCGCGAATGCGTGTGTTTTTCCGTCACGTTCGCACTGTTTGTTTGTTTGGTTCTAAAGTTTGTTTATTGTTATTTTTTCCATTTCCTCCGCTTTAATTGTTGTATTTTATACCCTGTCGTTTTTAAAATGCCCAAGAGGTCCTATCCTTTCAGCGAAAGCTTCTCCTCTCAGTATAAAGTTCATGTTAGCCAGAAGGAGATCAATAACTGTGGCGTATTTGGACTCAAATACAGACAAGAGATTTATGGTAAGATAAAAACATATTTATTACATTTATAACAGCATTACTTTTCATTGAAATGCTATTTCAGTAATATAAATCACTGGTATGTTTTATAATCAAAAAAATCAGTCGTTGTAAACAAAACTATTGATGATCATGTTAAGGATATTAACAATGCCACTAATTAATAACGACCAGTTATCAGCAGGCGGTGTTAATGTCATCAGTTTAATCAGTCATAATGTATTGTTGGTCAGTGTTTAATTGCGTGTAATTAAAGCTGCTTTTAAAACATGAAACACGATTGAATCCTGCTGGTGAGATTAATCAAGGCCTGTAATATTTATATAAAGATTCATAGTGAATATGATTCATCTTACCAGCAGGTTAGCCTATTTGTTAAACATTGGTGCTAGACTTTAAGGGTTTTGTTTTGTCTGTATCAACTTGTTTTTCTTAATTAGAAAAGACCAAAAATCTGCTGTTCAACGGGACCAAAGCCATGATGGGTCGAATCTGGAAGGCGGACGGGGAGGAGAAGGTGTCAGACGTGCTGGTGTCCGAACCGGCTCCTGGACATCAGACTCTTCTCCGAGGACAGACCACCATCGGGCTGGATGGACGGTTAAAGAGAGCAGACGCTGTTCCAGGTGAAGCCTGAGACTCAGTGTGATTATTTGTGCTGTCATATGGTGATAATCAAACACTGTCAGTACAAAAATAACATTAACTAGTGTTGTAGTCAAGACACCTAAACCAAGACCGACCAGCACTCCTTAAATTCAGCTGAAGGATCCACATTTACTGCCTGAGAAATGTCTATTATATCATGTTATAAAAAAATCATCTTGAATTTTCAGGCATTTGTTTTAATTTTGATGACATTTTTGACAATCCACCGTTAATTTCTGACCCAACACAAAAGAAACCGAATTAGAAATGAGTTATTGATTGAGTCGCATTAATGTTGTTAAATAAATCAGACCGTGTACAGTGATAATCCCGAGTCATCTTAGGCCTGGGACACATTAGATAATTTTCAAATATTAAAGGGTTAGTTCACTCAAAAATGACATTTCTGTCATTAATTACTCACCCTCATGTCGTTCCACACCCGTAAGACCTTCGTTCATCTTCAGAACACAAATTAAGATAAAATCCGATGGCTCAGTGAGGCCTGCATTGACAGCAAGATAATTAACTTTCAGTGCCCAGAAAGCTACTAAAGACATATTTAAAACGGTTCATGTGACTACAGTGGTTCAACCTTAATGTTATGAAGAGAAGAGAATACTTTTTGTGCCCCAAAAAAACCCCAAAATAACGACTTTATTCAACAATATCTAGTGATGGGCGATTTCAAAACACTGCTTCATGAAGCTTTACGAATCTTTTGTTTTGAATCAGTGATTCGGAGTGCATGTCAAACTGCCAAAGTCACGTGAGGCTTCGTTACGTCATAAATGTTTCGAAATTTCAATGGTTCACGTGACTTTGGCAGTTTGATACACGCTCCGAATCACTGATTCAAAACAAAAGCTTCATAAAGCTTCATGAAGCAGTGTTTTGAAATCGCCCATCACTAGATATTGTCGAATAAAGTCGTTATTAGGCCTGGGTGATAAAACGGTATCGATTAATTATTGACGGTACGTCTTAATCGATAACGATAGAAAAAAATGTTTGATATAACTCTTGATATTGTTTCACTTAAATGGATTAAAATGTAAACAGACATGAAGTTTGGTTGCATGAACAACTCTCAAGCTCGCTCCATCCCTGGATCACAAACAGATGCGCCACGAGTGACACGCAAACAAGTTGCTGTGGAGTTCAGATGCGCAATCGCCATGTGAGATCAGAACACACAAACACATGAAAATGAGTGCTGTACCTGCCGGCGACGAGGAGATTGTGAATAAAAAAAGGACATGTTAGCTTGTCAGTTTCATGGTTTCCTTGCGTCTTACAGTTGATCTACTTCAAAGTTCGTCTTGAGAGAGCAGTTGTCATGTTGGTATTAACAGCTCCACAAAGTGTTTTCAACAACACGGTATCTTTATTTCTGTGTTACAAATATTCAAATTATCACAGAAGTACTGAGATAAAAGTTTATAGTTCAGATATATATATACTAATGTCTGTTATCGATCAAAATAGAGCAAATCAGCTTTTGAAAGAAACGTGGCGCTGAAAACGACGCATTTATCGATTACATTGTTTCACCACCAGGTGGCGACAAGTGAGTGTTAAATGTTTGACGTTGAATCTTCATTCAACAGATTCTTTCAAATACACTGATTCATCCAGTAATGAAACAAGCGTATGAGTCATTGAATCATTCATCCAGATTTTTTAAAAAATAATTAATTCAAATATTTAAAATTTAAAAATAGACTGCAGCAATTAATAATTTTTTTTTTCCTTTTCATTTTTTTCAATAATTATCGATACCGATCAATATGAAACATTATATCATGAGGTTTTTTTTTTTTTTTTTTTTTTTTTTTTTTTTTCCCCTGTATCGCCCAGCCCTAGTCGTTATTTTGTTTTTGCGCACCAAGTATTCTCGTCTCTTCATAACGTTAAGGTTGAACCACTGCAGTCACATGACTGTTTTAACGATGTCTTTAGTACCTTTCTGGACCTTGAAAGTGTTGATTATATTGCTGTCTATGGACGAGTCATAAACCTCTCGGATTTCATCAAAAATATCTTAATTTGTGTTCTGAAGATGAACGAAGGTCTTACGGGTGTGGAACGACATGAGGGTGAGTAATTAATGACATAATTTCATTTTTGGGTGAACTAACCCTTTTAAAGCAGGATGGAATCTGACTGGCTGTCAATGTTTGTATTGTTTATCAGCTGGAAAAAAATTGTTCTGAAAATGATTCCAACAATATTGTTTCTCGATGCCGTTATAGTTGTGCTGTGGACGATTTTTTAGAGCTCTGTCTTTATCGATATAGTTGTCATTCTTGGTGTGAACAGGTCTTTAGTCTGAGCCCGAGACAAAACCGTACAAATGCGGTCAAGACTGAGGCCTTGTAATTTGTCACATGGGTAAATGATTGTGGTTTGGTTCTTCAGACCGTTGGTTTGAACAACTCTGCTCTTATGATACAGGTTGTGCAGCGGCTCCTTCAGCGTGTTGCGTGTGTCAGCGGGTCTCGGGTTCGAGGAAGCCGTGCTCTCAGTGCGAGCGTCCCGCGTGTCCCGCCTGCGTCCAGCAGTGCAGCAGCTGCTCCGACCGCTGCTGCTCCTTGTGCTCCGTCACAGAGTGAGTCGACATCATCTGAACACCACTGTGTTTACTGAACTCAATCCTGTAGATCTGTGTCTGACCGTGATTCTGTCTTCAGTTACAGCGAGCGTTACGAGCGCGTCCTCTGCTGCGGCTGCTCATCCTGATGGCAGAGCTCAGAACTGATGGATGCATGCCGAGATGATTTACGCCAGACGTCATTTTTAATGCATTATCAATGAAATGTAAATGAGATTACTATTTTATATATGCTTGCGTTGTTTCTTGCTCCTTCCCTCCACTTGTGTACATACTCCTGTGATTATTGAAATAAATACTTGATGTCGATGCTTTCCTAATTGTTGGTTGGAGTTTTTATTTTTTTCTTAAAGCATAATGTTTTTCTGATACGCAGTGAAATATATTATTTGAGTGCTTTAGTTTCATTAGTGATGCTATCATGTGTCGGCCACTAGAGGGCAGCATCTGAATATAGTTCATTAGTGCTTCTGAAGAGCCATGTGTTTGTCAGGACTATTCACTAGCTTCATTAAAGCTGCTTTAATTGTGGTGCCTTTTCTTTTAGAATGAAACTGATGTCTTTAAGTTGTTTAAAATGTATTTTTGTTTAAATGCAGATACTGGAGGCAGAGGTTTAATGCTCCCCTTATTCTAACACTTAAGGAAACTGAAGTCAGATTTCAGTGTAAATTGGAAACTTTAAGCTCACTGAACTCTCATGAATACTTGCATGATGTTTACGGCTCCGTTTGACTTTGAGCAGCTGAGCTGTTTCACTGAGAGAAACTACTATAGTATAAACATGGTACTTTAGATATTTGTATTACAGTTTGAGATGATTTTTTTTTTTTTTTTTCTGCTCATCAAAGCTGCATTTATATGATCAAATACAGTAAAAACAGTGACATTTTTATGATTTAAAACAGCTGTTTTCTATGTGAATATATAGTAAACTAATTTATTCCTGTGATCAAAGCTGAATTTTCAGCATCATTACTCCAGTCTTCAGTGTCACATGATCCTTCAGAAATCATTCTAGTATGATGATTTGCTGCTCAAAAATCATTTCCAATTATCAGTGTTGAAATTGATACATTTTATTCTTCAGGATTCTTTGAATAGAAAGTTCAAAAGAACAGCATTTATCTGAAATGGAATCTTTTGTAACATTTATACATGTCTTTCCTGTCACTTTTGATCAATTTAATGCATTACTGCTGAATAAAAGAATTGATTTCTTTCAACAATTTGTATTATTTGCAATCTGATTGAACCCCCCCCCCCCCCCAAAAAAAAACAAAAACAAAAAAAAAACAATTTAAGGCACAATATGTAAGATTTTTTGGATTAAAATATGCAAAAACCACTAGAACAATGTTATATATTTTGTTGACTTGTGTACTTACATTATCCCAAATGTTTCCAAGAGTGTTTAAATCCAGAGAAATAAGCAATTTTAACCAGGACATGGAGTGTGTTCGTGACCTTACGAATCTTTTGTTTCGAATCAGTGGTTTGGAGCATGTATCAAACTGCCAAAGTCACATGATTTCAGTAAACGAGGCTTCGTTATGTCATAATTGTTTCAAAATTTCAATGGTTCACCACTGGGGGGCGTGACTTTGGCAGTTGATACGCGCTCCGAACCACTGATTTGAAACAAAAGATTCGTAAAGCTTCGAAGCTTCATGAAGCAGTGTTTTGAGATCACACATCACTAGATATTGTTGAATAAAGTCGTTATTTTGTTTTTTTTGGCGCACAAAAAGTATTCTCATCGCTTCATAACATTAAGGTTGAACCACTGTAGTCACATGAACTGTTTTAAATATGTCTTTAGTAGCTTTCTGGTCATTGAAAGTGTTAATTGTCTTGCTGTCAATGCAGGCCTCACTGAGCCATCGGATTTTATCAAAAATATCTTAATTTGTGTTCTGAAGATGAATGAAGGTCTTACGGGTGTGAAACGACATGAGGGTGAGTAATTAATGACAGAAATTACATTTTTGGGTGAACTAACCCTTTAATATGATATTCTAATATTGATCTAGCTTACTGCAGTGTGTAACAGTGTCTTACAGCAGCCGCCAGGCGAACGCTCAGAGTAACGTTATAACATCATTTTTAACACGCTCAAATGTATCTAATATGATAAACAGCGCTGCGTTACCCCACATACACTCGACCGGAAGAAGACGAAGCGGCGACTGCGGCATAATAAAAGTCCCGCTGCTCTTGAGGCGTGTCGCGCTCGTCTCTCATTAGCAGTCGCTCCAGCGGCCTCGTTCAGCTTCCACATCACTCGCCCTGTGCTGCTTCATACTACAGTAACGTTAATAATCTCATCCATGAACATGATTTCTGCTCGAGTCCCGTCGGATTCTTTTCCTCTGGCTGTGAAGACGACATCTCCCATGATTCCACGCTCAATTTTGGCGTCATCAAGCTACGCCTTTGTTGACCTCTAGTGGCGAAAAGTTACATATTGTGCCTTTAATACTGTATATCATTCATAAAGTCTTTACTGCACATAACACTGTTTTTTGGCTTATATGACAAAACATTTCCTTTAATACATGTTTATGAATATTTAAATAATGTATTTATTTACATGCTCTCACTATTAAACATGCAGCTCTTAAATCAGTGATCGACCCAAATCAAACACCCCTGTCTGTGATACTCTAGTCCTGAAGATGGATCACCGAGTAATGATGTAAATGTGGGTCTGATTCTTACTAGTCTTATAATACTTTTACATCCTTTTTGAAGCTTGAAAACCTCTTTAATTTCATGAAAAGTCTTCAGGAAGAGTCTTTAGACATGAAGAAAGACATGAAGGTGAGTAAATGATTACAATACAGATCATGATATTAAGGGCAAGAGTTTTCATGCATGCTGTGGAGATGGGAAAGCAATCAGATGTTCCTCACGCTGCTCCTCTCTGTGTATATGGTGGTGTTCTTTTGTCTGCGGCTTCTCTGCAGCTGCCCAGACTTTCAACACGAGCGTTTTACTGTAAAAGGTCACAGCCGTGGCTTCCGAGGCGGCTCCGCTTTCTCTGCGCCACATGCCAGGGACCCTGAAGGCCTGACGGGCCCTGCTGACTCCTGGACGGACTTAAGTCCAGGCGTGTGGCTCTGAATCCGGGAGCAGCTGTGCACAGAGAGACAGTGAGACACAGGCCTTTCTCGCTGATGCCACTGCTATAAATATGTGTGTGTAGCGAAGGAGTGACAGCTGTGCTTGAGCAGGACGGTGTTCGGCTGCTCCTCCATCAGCTCACACGCCACAGAAGTTACTAATATCCTCCTTCTTACGCTCCACAATGTTCACGAGTCTTGAAAATGAGTTTGCCATGTGTAATTATCCACCATGATTCGAAGGTGTTCTGGTTGGTTGCTAACATTTTTTTGAGTATTTATAGCTTGTTGATATAAAAATGTGTTTTCTTTCTGTTCTGAGTGGTTATTAGGGTGCTTCTTGCATTCTTGTATCAGCAATATAATAATGCTCACAACACATGAACAACAACCTAGCAACACCTTAGCAACCACTCAAAACAGCATAACAACCACCTAGCAACACCTTAACAATCATTCAGAACAGCTAGAAAATGCATTCTTGTATCAGCAATATAATAATGCTCACAACACATGAACAACAACCTAGCAACACCTTAGCAATCCCTCAGAACACCCAAGCAACCACTCAAAACAGCATAACAACCCCCCAGCAACACCTTAACAATCATTCAGAACAGCTAGAAAATGCATTCTTGTATCAGCAATCTAATAATGCTCACAACACATTAACAACAACCTAGCAACACCTTAGCAACTACTCAGAACACCATAACAACCACACAGCAACACCTTAACAATCACTCAGAAAATGTGTTATGGAGTTCTGAATGGTTGCCAAGGTGTTACTAGGTGGTAGTTCATTTGTTGTGAACATTATTAGATTGCTTATACAAGAATGCATTTTCTAACTGTCCTGAGTGATTGTTAAGGTGTTGCTGGGTGGTTGTTATGGTGTTCTAAGTGGTGGTTAGGCTGTTCTGAGTGGTTTCTAAGGTGTTGCTAAGGTGTTCTTCATTTGTCGTGAGCATTATTATATTGCTGATACAAGAATGCATTTTCTAGCTTTCCTGAGTGATTGTTAAGGTGTTGTGGGGTGGTTGTTATGTTGTTCTGAGTGGTTGCTAAGGTGTTGCTAGGTTGTTGTTCATGTGTTGTGAGCATTATTAGCTTGTTGATAGAAGAATGCATTTTCTAGCTGTTCTGAGTGATTGTTAAGGTGTTGCTGAGTGGTTGTTATGGTGTTCTGAGTGGTTGCTTGGGTGTTCTAAGTGGTTGCTAAGGTGTTGCTAGGTGGTTGATCATGTGTTGTGAGCATTATTAGATTGCTGATACAAGAATGCATTTTCTAGCTGTTCTGAGTGATCGTTAAGGTGTTGCTGGGTGGTTGTTATGGTGTTCTGAGTGGTTGCTAAGGTGTTCTGAGTGGTTGCCAAGGTGTTGCTACGTCGTTGTTCATGTGTTGTGAGCATTATTAGATTGCTGATACAAGAATGCATTTTCTAGCTGTTCTGATTGATCGTTAAGGTGTTGCTGGATGGTTGTTTTGGTGTTTTTTTATAGTTGCTATAAATATTTTGTTTATGATGGTGCATGAATATAATAATCATATGCATTTTCTAGCTGTTCTGACTGGTTGCTAGGGTGTTGCTAGGGTGTTCTGAGTGTTTTAAGTTTTTTTTTTTTTTTTTTTTTAAATTGGCTTGTTACTTTGTTCAAAGAAACACTGTTAATAAGAAAAAATGAGGATATACCAACATAAAGGTATGGTACATTAACATCATTTTTAGGCGTGGACTACATGCTGTTCAATGTACAATGTTGCATGAATATAACAATCATATGTGTTTTATAGCTGTTCTGAGTGGTCGCTAGGGTGTTGCTAGAGTGTTCTGAGTGGTTACTAAGGTTTTTATGTGTTTTTTACAGTAACTCATTCAGCTCATAGAAGCGCCACTAATGAGAAAAAATGAGCGTATGGTATTACCATGATTTCTGTACCATGTTAGGACTGTGGAATTTCCTAAAATACCTTGAAAATATGATGAATACTTGCATGAATACAATATCATGGTATTTATCAAAGTATCATAATATGAACATCTCATACCATCACTGTATGACCCCACAGTGCTAATAAGGTGACATTGAGGATATAAGAGAATATATGAGGACTTGAAGTTAATTATATTAGACACAAAGGTCTCGTCTCTGACAGAGTGTTGCTCATTTTCCTGTTTTATGTGCATGAGTGTGTGTGTGTGTGTGTGTGTGTGTGAGGCTGCATCGCTCCTTTTCAAGTGTGACCACCTGTCTTTTGTTATGAAGTAAATAAATAAATAAACATGGCCAAGCACCAGATGTCCCCGGCCGTCCGTTCAGAGGTCAAGGTCTCCCACCGCTGGCCTTGCGAGGTGAAGACATCCAAGTTTCAACTTCACTTCTCCTACAAAGACTTCCTGTCGTCTGGGGAATACATGCAAATGTGCTAGCTGTGGTGAAATGGAAATTACATGAAGCTTTTTGATAAGCGAGGGCAAAACACACATCTAATTAAGTCAAAGAGACGACAGCGCGCTCATCAAAGAGTACAACTAGTCATGGCGTGCTTGTTTCTCATTTGCTAGTTGTCTAGTCCAGTCCTTCAACTGGTTTTATGCTCCAGATTTTATATTAGACATCAAGTGGGGACCAGAATCATTTATGGCAGAAAATTAAATGTCCTTTTAATCAATAGAAATTAAAACATATGCAAAATTATGTGACATGACAGACCAAATATTTTAGTTTTACGTTTACAAGATTTACAATAATTAATTTGAAATATTTCCCATATTTACTGTTGTCTGGGTCGGATCTGCTTTTACTTTGTAGGTTTTTTGAGGATGAGGGCGTCTCACGTATGAGATTTGTGTATGTGTATCCATCTGTTTATTATGTTGTTGTTATTGTATCATATTCAAGATATGAATATATTCATGTACTCTTAAAAATAAAACTTCTTTATTGGCATTGATGATTCCATGAAGAACCCTGGAACCTTTTCCTTCCACAAAAGTTTCTTTATTGTGTAAAAAGGTTGTTTAGATTATTAAAATGGTTCTTTTAAAAACTGTTCACTGAAAGGTTCTTCATGGAACCAAAAATGGGAAAAAAAAAAACCTTTTAGAAAAAAACCTTTTAGAACCTTTATTTTGTAAGAGTGTATGTATTTATGTTCTGCAATAAAAGAAAGTTTGATTGAACACAGCATGACCTTTGACATTAACGTCAAAAAATACAGATTTCTCCTCTCATTTAAAAGCAGATTTATTAATGCACAATATATGGCTGGATATGTTTCATCATTACCATTTAACAAGGTGTTGCTAGGTGGTTGCTCATGTGTTGTGAGCATTATTAGCTTGTTGATACAAGAATGCATTTTCTAGCTGTTTTGAGTGATTGCTAAGGTGTTGCTGGGGGGTTGCTAGGTTGTTCTGAGTGGTTGCTTGGGTGTTCTGAGTGGTTGCTAAGGTACTGCTAGGTGGTTGCTCTCATGTTGTGAGCATTGTTAGCTTGTTGATACAAGAATGCATTTTCTAGCTGTTCTGAGTGGTTGCTAAGGTGTTGCTGGGGGGTTGCTAGGTTGTTCTGAGTGGTTGCTTGGGTGTTCTGAGTAGTTGCTAAGGTAGTGCTAGGTGGTTGCTCTCATGTTGTGAGCATTGTTAGCTTGTTGATACAAGAATGCATTTTCTAGCTGTTCTGAGTGGTTGCTAAGGTGTTGCTGGGGGGATGGCAGGGTGTTCTGAGTGGTTGCTGGGGGGTTGCTATGGTGTTCTGATTGGTTGTTCGGGTGTTGCTAGGTGTTTGCCCATGTGTTGTGAGCATTATTAGCTTATTGATAGAAGAATGCATTTTCTAGCTGTTCAGAGTGATTGTTAAGGTGTTGCTGGGGGGTTGCTAGGGTGTTATGAATGGTTGCTTGGGTGTTCTGAGTAGTTGCTAAGGTGTTGTTAGGTGGTTGCTCAAGTGTTGTGAGCATTATTTGCTTGTTGATACAATAATGCATTTTCTAGCTGTTCTGAGTGGTTGTTAAGGTGTTGCTGGGGGGTTGCTAGGGTGTTCTGAGTGGTTGCTGGGGTGTTCTGATTGGTTGCTAAGGTGTGGCTAGGTGGTTGCTCTCGTGTTGTGAGCATTATTAGCTTATTGATACAAGAATGCATTTTCTAGCTGTTCTGAGTGATAACTAAGGTGTTGCTGGGGGGTTGCTAGGGTGTTCTGAGTGGCTGCTGAGGTGTTGCTAGGTGGTTGTTCATGTGTTGTGAGCATTATTAGCTTGTTGATACAAGAATGCATTTTCTAGTTGTTCTGAGTGATTGTTAAGGTGTTGCTAGGTGGTTGTTATGGTGTTCTGAGTGGTTGCTTGGGTGTTCTAAGTGGTTGCTAAGGTGTTGCTAGGTGGTTGATCATGTGTTGTGAGCATTATTAGCTTATTGATACAAGAATGCATTTTCTAGCTGTTCTGAAGGATTGCTAAGGTGTTGCTGGGGGGTTACTATGGGTGTTCTGAGTGGTTGCTTGGGTGTTGCTAGGTGGATGCTCACATGTTGTGAGTATTATTAGCTTGTTGATACAAGAATACATTTTCTAGCTGTTCTGAGTGATAGCTAAGGTGTTGCTAGGTGGTTGTTAGAGAGAATTTACAGATGTTACAGCGTTTTTTTACAGTAGCTTGTTACTTTGTGCAAAGAAACACCATTACTAAGAAAAAAAAATCATATTCCAAGGTAAAAGTGTCATGGTATTAACATGATTTTTAGGCATGGTACCATGTTAGGACTATATGCTGTTCTTTGAAATATAATATGTGCATGAATATAATAATCATCTGTGTTTTCTAGCGGTTCTGAGCGGTGCTAAGGTTTTTTGTGTTTTTACAGTAGCTCATTTAGCACATAAATACACCACTAATGAGAAAAAAATGGTATTATCTTGATTTTTGTACCATATTAATGTTAAATAATGAGAAAGGGGTCGATATGCTTTATCACTACCCTCTAACATAGTTTTTTCAGTGCTGTCCGACCCCATCAGAAACCACCACCGCTTTCTAATTTTATGACTGACCTCAGCCAGGTGAAATGTTAGTAGAATAAACCGCAGTCCTCCTCCGGGCCTCCATGCAGTTTATCTCGAGTTTCTAGACGCGCTATCACGCACCCTTATTTACACGTCATTCCCTTTAACCGGGTCTAACCCGTAATGTCTACAGCGGTTCGCTGAGCTCCAGGGCAGAACTTGAGAGGTGTAACAGACAATAGACACACTGAACTACTAACCGCAGACAAAAGAGTCGGCGGTAGATGGGGGTCGTTCTCTCGGAGCGTGTGGTCTCGATGGGGGCAGGGCCATGGGAATCACATCACGAGCAGCTGGATTTCTTTACATGTGCAGTCGGAGAATAATTAGGATCTCGCTCGCTAAGAAAATGACCA
Source organism: Mylopharyngodon piceus (assembly GCA_039654765.1). Classification (NCBI taxonomy): domain Eukaryota; kingdom Metazoa; phylum Chordata; class Actinopteri; order Cypriniformes; family Xenocyprididae; genus Mylopharyngodon; species Mylopharyngodon piceus. The sequence goes on from CM077449.1 coordinate 1,284,071, forward strand.
GTGAATTGGCTTTGAGATTCCGAATTAGCCACGCATTTCTTTTCCTGCTCCTGCGTGAATTGTTTGTTTGCTCAGAATGCAAATGAGTGTCCAGTCGAAGGAGGCGTTCTTTCATTGAGGAAACGCTGAACGAGGAAGTCAAACAAGTTGAACACGAAAAACGGAATAAAGTTGCAGGTTCACTCTGCACTGCACCTGCTTTATATCTAGTTTGTGTGTGTGTGTGTGTGTGTGTGTGTGTAATATTCCCTCCCCTTCCATATCATCTGTATTCAGGAGAAGCTGCAGTGTTTTCTGTACACAAATCCACACCGACAGACGACTGACGTGAAACTCCTTGGAAATACGTTTGAGGTCACTCATCCCTTGTTCCCAATGGGTTTCCACGACTTTTCCACACTCTTAGAAGAAAAGGTTCTATAGAGAACCTTAAAATGGTTCCGTCAGGCGCATTATATTAGCTACAGAACCTTTTAGCGGTTCCCAATAATTTTATGGATTTGGTTTTAATTAATTAATTTTAATTCAATTTTATGAATTAAACAGCTTATACACATACTTTATCACTAGAAAAAAAAAAAAAATTTTTAACATGATTTTTTTTAAAAATCATGTTAAAAAATCACACTCAAAAAGAGCAATAAAATAATTGAGCTGAGCGGAAGCCGTGAACTAATTACACTCTAAAAAACACTGGGTTAAAAACAACCCAATTTGGGTTGTTTTCAACCCAAGGGCTGGGTAAATATAGGACAGAACACATGTTAGGTTCATTTTACCCAGCAAATTGGGTTGTTTATTTAACCCAGAATAATGGGTTGATTTATTTTACTGTAATACTAGCTTATTTTTTCTTTTAATTCATACATGAATTAATGTTTACGGATTAACTTCCTCTCAATTTTTTTTTATAGTATAGCATATTTTATATCGTTTTTAATACATATTGCCTACATTTAAGCTCGTTTAACAAATATTAGAAGTAAAAATGAAACATTTAGAAGTAATTCAAGTGTAATCGACCAGTTTCTGATGTCCCGTTTTCACCGTAACGGCGCTGGATCTCGTGCCGGAGATCGCTCGCGTTCGGTGGGGGAACTGATAACTTTAGACCGCCGCCTGCGTTTCACTCGTAGCCGAAAAATGCTGTGACTGACTCCGGCATAACCTGTCCATAAATAATCAGTGTACAATTCTGAGAACATATTTAACATCCTAAGTATTTATATTCTGTATCTTTTTGAATAAAATCAAAATTTTATGCAATTGGCATCAGGCGTTTCCATCACGGAAAAGACCGACGCGACACTCGTTTAGGGGACTCACATCGCGCCCCTTTGCATAAAATTAAACTATATACAGAAGAATAAAGAATTTTTAGATGAAATAAAACGTACACAAATCTGTATTTTACCGAAGACATGCACCAATTTGACGGATCTGCACTGCTCTCTCCTGAAGAGGGCGCAAAAAGCCCGCGATAAACAACTTAACCCCTGGGTTATTACGTCTGACCCAGGAGCTGGGTAACACAAAAACCACCCAAACAGTGGAAAAATAACCCCAAAAAATGGCTCAACCCAGGACTTGAATAGAAAAAATAACCCAAGATTTTTTAGAGTGCTGGTTGCCTTAAATTTTTGAGTTCATTAAAATTAAAAAATTGAGTTAATACAATGAAGGCGATTGGTTTAATCAACAGAAACCCAAACTATTGTTATCTGAACCACATTAATTATTGAAGTTGATTTGACAAAAGAAAAAATGTTGTGATAAATCATGAAAATAATTTTTTACAGTGTGATCGAAATTTCCTAGATTTTAGCAATTTTCATACCTTTTCTAGGCAATTTTAAAGGTGTTGGAAATGTCCAGGTTTTTTGATCATTTTAAAGATTCTTAATCTTCAGTTGTGCAATGTCGCTTGAGCATCGTTTAAAAAAAAAAAGACAAACACAATAATTCCACAGAAAATGTTGTTTAATCTACGCTTAAGCTAAATAAAGATCTAGATAAAGATTGTCACATCTTCACAGCACAAACAAACGGGCACAAAAGTCAAATGTGTCCGAAGAAGAAACAAGGAAAGAAAGAAAAAAAGCAAGCGCACACAAACAGAGAATCAAAATAAATTACCAAAGAATTCCAAGCAAATTCAAAATCAAACAGATTGTCATCTACATTCACTAAAAGACTCACAACGAAGCTTTTGTTTCCTATAAAATATGTTTTTTGTTTATCAAAAAATTATATTACATCTAATGGCACTTCTACAAAGTCTATTAAAAAGTCTCAACTTAGTATCATCTTTCATTTTACAAGTCAAAATTCTGAGATACAGTAAAATTCTGCACAAGAAACAAACCAATAAATATTACTTATGATTATACAATTTCACAGTCTGAACCTTAGAAGACAATAATCCAGTATTAATGTACATATACAGACTGAAGTGAGAAACACACCTGTCATCTTTAAATCATTATTACTGTCACTGAAAATCTGACAGTAAAGTAGCGTGATATGTGTTTACAAACAGACCGAATCATTCTCTCTTCTTACTGTCCATGATTATAAGTTATTATTGCATTCATATATTGGCTGAATGTTGCTTTGAACATCTTGTCAAAGGTGTGATCATGTAAATACATCAAAATAAAGAGAAAAGAAGTATAAAAACATTCACTGAAATCCACAAATCAACTAAATTACCAGCATGTGAAATCTTCTGTTAAGGATTTACTTGCTCACAAACTCCAGTGTAACAATTATTTTGCACAGAACTGAAAATACAAACAAACAAAAACAGATTTGTCCAACAAACGTGCAAGAACACTGATCACAATAAAGGATCGAGTGTGAACAAATGAAGCACGTCCCTCGACAGAATAAGATGCACGGTTGTTTTAATATGTAAGAAATATCATTATTGTGGGTCTTTCAGGTAGATTATTAGTCTTCAGGTCATTCAGATGTTTGTGCTTGTGAACCAAACAGTTCTTTCCCTCAGAAACGAGGAAACAACGACAACGATTTTAACGTCGGCTACAGCTGGAAGACTGTCCTGTCAGTGTGAAAAACTGCAGAGAGTTCAGTCATACTATATTCTAGACGAAATGTGACAAGGATTTGATAAATAAAATACATATTTACAATAAATACACAGTTAGAAATAGCAGCCTACAGTATATGAGTGTTGTATCTATCACAGAAGTGCTTGATAGTCAAACTTCATTTGATAAGCATGATGAAATCAGGTACTCACATACAGCAACTGATCGATTATCCCAATATTAGAGAGCAAATATCAGCACAATCATGTTCTATGCTTTAAATGTCAAGTCTAGAGTAAACCCTGAACCAAAAAACAAACTAATAAATAACTAATCAAGTTTATCAGGACCGATGAAACGTACAGCATAACGTGGATTTTTTTTTTTAGTGCTAGTTATTGTTACTACATAAACATTCTGTCCGAGTGAAGCGTTCAAAGTCAAGAAAACACCTTCAAAACGGCCTCACGTCGATTCAGTCAGCAGTGGTTCAACCATGTCTGTTTGCAGAAATATATAACAAATCAAAACAAAGAAAACAGTAGATGTTAGCGAAATAAAGAATCAATGTTTTTCAGATATTAGTATAAACTCAGCTAGTCCATTCCTTCTAAACTCCGACCTCCATCAAGATTTGATGAGGGTTGATTCTGTTTTCTTTATGAGGACACAACTAAATATCTCTAGTTATCAAAGAAAAATGTAGCTTTAAAAGGCAAATAAACGTCACTTTAAATGGTGGCAAGTGCAGAACCTTCGGTGACGAAGCCCTTCAGAAGACAAAAAGCGCACAAAACTTCTGCATAACAAACTGTAACAGCTTATAGAAATAAAATCTGCCTGTCTGTACTTCACGTATTTGTGTGTGTGTGTGTGTGTGTGTGTGTGTGTAAGTGAGTGTGTGTGTGAATGAGTTTGTGTGTGTCAATAAGAGAGTGTGTGCGTGTGTGTGTGTGTGAGATTATGCACAAATCAATGAAATCATCAACCATACAGTACATCTTCAAAACGTAATTATGATCAAGTAATTTGTAATAAATTACAGCAGATATGAAACCAAATCTTCTGGACGGAGCTGCAGAACTGTTTTATCAGTGCATTGCATATATATATATATATATATATATATATATATATATATATATATATATATATATATATATATGTGTGTGTGTGTGTGTGTGTGTGTATATATTTATATATGAGATGTCAAAGTCCCAAGTGCATCAAATTGTTGACTGCTGGAGACACAATTGTGTCAATAAACAAATTTTCTGCCAATTGCAAAATACTGGATACTATTATTATTATTACTGATAATAGCCTGCTTTAAACCTGTTCATTATAACCGCTGATTGCACCATTATGAGCTTCAGTTATCCAATAGCCAGTGTTTTGACGAGGCCGCAGTGAAACTTGCGTATGTGCCGGTACAGATCGCCCGACTGCGTGAAGCGCCGCTCGCACCACTTGCAGGCGTGCGGTTTCTCTCGCGTGTGCACCACGGCGTGCCGGCTCAAGTTGTGCGAGTACTGGAAGCTCTTCCCGCACTGGCCGCAGGTGTACGGCTTCTCGCCGGAGTGCGTGCGCTCGTGCCGCTTGAGCGTGTACATGCAGGAGAAGGTCTTGCCGCACTGCGAGCAGGTGGGGACGGAGCCGTCGGGCGAGAGCTTGGCGCGCACGCCGTCCTTCTCCCGGAAATGCGAGCTGAGGTGCAGCTGCAGCACGTGCGGGCTCGGGAAAACCTTGCTGCATAGCGGACACACGCAGACTTGTCGCCCGCCCGGCGGGAGGAGAACCCCGCTGGAGGTGGAGATGTCCGAGGATGCTAGGTCGTCCTCATCCTCGCCCTCGCTGTCTCCGAGCTGGCGCTCCGAACGCACGCGCAACTCCTCCTCCACTTCCATCAGATCGTCCTCCGGAGGGAGCAGGGCAGCAGCGGCCTTGTTTCCGGGGAAAAGTTCAGCGAACCCTGTCACCACCGAGCTCCTGGCGCTATTCCCAAAGCGCTGGCTCTCCGGGCTCACCGGATCACCGTCCTCCTGCTCTGACAGCAAGTCATGTTCGTCTTTAACAAGTGGCTCGGTGCCCTGCTGCTGGCTGTCGAGGGCCAGCTGTCCCGAGACGTAGGAGGGGTGGAAGGCGTCTCGGCTCGACAGAGGCTTGAAAGACAAATCCAGCGCACAGTCCGTGTCATCCGACGCCCGGGACCTCTGGGACACGGGGACGGCTGAACTACTGACATCAGCTTTTGTTTTTCCAGCTGTTCGGACACAGGCCTCGGCCTCTGCTGACACATAATTGACACCTACAAGGTCCGGGTGACCGTTCGCCTTCTGCCCGTCGCAATCTGCGCGCGCGTCCTCCTGAAGCGCAGTCCCGTCGCACAGCTCCTTATCCTTCAACTTTCCCTTGCACACTTTGACGATGTCGTACATGTGCAAGTAGCTGGCGGCAGCCAGGACGTCCTCCACGGGCAGACTGCTGAACTCCAGTTTCCCCTCATACATAAATTCAAGCAGCGAGCCGAAAGCCGGCGCCGTCACAATGTCACTGTTCAAATGCACAACGTCCCTTTTGTCCAGCTGGTCCCTGTAGAAGAGGTGGAAGTACATGCTGCAGGAGGCCAGCACGGCTCGGTGCGCTTTGAATCTCGTCTCCCCAACCAGCACGGTGCAGTCGCAGAGGAAACCTTGCCGTCTCTGCTGACTCAGGCACTGCAGTAACTGGCGGCTATGGTCTGGGAACTCCATTCTTATGCCCGGGGAACCTGCCGGAAAACAGGAAAAACTGGATGTTAAATAAACGCTGGGTAGCCATTCACTTAACGACGCATCTACAGGCCGCTGGAGACGAACAAAAGTAGACCCAACCCGTGCCTGGTGCGTTAAAAACACACAACTTGCGAGCTGCTTTTCCTTTTAAGCACATCAAATGTTTCAGTCAACATCTAATGCAACAAAGATGGACAAAAGTCTGTTTCCAAGTTCAAAGAAAAATCTTTTATCTCACTTCTAATTCAACATATAAGCCACTGAACACATTAAAATCAAGTTGTGCTGAATATCAGCTGTCAAAAATAGTAAAGCAACCTGTTATACTCTTGTTAAACTAATGCCAGCATCAACATACCCTCTTCTATATCAGCGCTCAGACAAGTTCAGTTTGAGCTTCCCATCAAACAGCAGCAGTGAATGAATCCAGTCATGCGCAGACAACACCTCACATCTCCAAACACCAGGAAAACACAGCTAAAACATGACGAACGCCATAAACTAAGAGAAAAGAACAGAGCAGCGAAAGACTGAACGCTGCCGATCGTCCATGTGAGCGGAAAGAAAGAGTGTGTGTGTGTATGTGTGTGTGTGAGAGAGAGATCTGGTAGAGTCAGCTGCTCTGACATCAGCCTCAAATCTCCAGCTGTGTCTTTATGCCATATGTTCCTCTGAGGAACCTCAAACTTCTCTGACTTTATGCGTTTTAACACGTTATAATTATAATATGATCCAGACAGACAGACGCGTCGCACTGATATTAAAGTTTCTCTGAAGCACGAACGAGCTCGTGACAGGACACTTTTGTTTTAAAACCAACTCGAGTAAAGCGCTCGAACAAGATTAGGTATTACGCATAACTTTTAATATAATTTACGCGTCTTCTTTAATTCTTTAATCAACGCCAACACATTTCATAAGCCGATGTCGCTCGGATCGCACATTATAAACTCCGATCTCGTGAGGAGCGGCAGCGGAACTCGCGGATCAAACGCGCCGCGCGCTGATACAATGTGTCACATTCAGCTGCATGTAAGTCCACATCAAAGCTCATACTCACTGTCGTGTCCTCAGATGGACCCGCGTGCGCTCATGGTGTGAGTCCAGATGTTGTTGGAGTCTCTGTTTCTATTCCACAGCGCGATTCGAGTCTGGTGCGCATGAAGCACTCTGCGCTGCGCGTGTTTGTGTGTGTGTGTGTGTGTCAAGCAGGTTGTTAATGGTCCAGTCTCGCGATAACACCAGTGTACTGTACTTCAGGACAAACTCACACTGGGGCAGTAAGTAGCAGTGTTCACTTAAAAGACAGCTGTGCTACTCATTCTACATTTATAACAGCTTATTCACTCTAAAAAAATGATTGGTTAAAAACAACCCAAGTTGGGTTGAAAATGGACAGACCCAGCAGTTGGGTTGTTTTAACCTAGTGGTTGGGTTAAATGTTTGTCCAACGTGCTGGGTAGTTTTATTTAACCCAACTATTGTTTAAAAATTACTATATGGCTGGCTTAAAATGAACCCAAAATAGATTGGAAATTAAAAATCAGACACATAATTACTAGAGGTAACAATAATAATCAAAAGGTGAACATTTATTAATAAGCAATTTAATAAATGTTCATTATTTAATTATTATTCATTAAGCTTATTAATAAATGTTCATTTCCAAAATATTTTGGGTTCATTTTAAGCAAGAAATACAGTAATTTTTAAAAAAAATAGTTGAGTTAAATAAAACTACCCAGCAGGTTGGGCAAACATTTAACCCAACCACTGGGTCAAAACAACCCAATCGCTGCGTCAAAACAACCAAATCGCTGGGTCAAAACAACCCAATCGCTGGTTCAAAACAACCCAATCGCTGGGTCAAAACAACCCAATCGTTGGTACAAAACAACCCAATCATTGGTTCAAAACAACCCAGTCGCTGGGTCAAAACAACCCAATCGCTGAGTTAAAACAACCCAATCGTTGGTTCAAAACAACCCAATCGCTGGGTCAAAACAACCCAATCGCTGCGTCAAAACAACCAAATCGCTGGGTCAAAACAACCCAATCGCTGGGTCAAAACAACCCAATCGCTGAGTTAAAACAACCCAATCGTTGGTTCAAAACAACCCAATCGCTGATTCAAAACAACCCAATCGTTGGTTCAAAACAACCCAATCGCTGATTCAAAACAACCCAATCGTTGGTAGAAAACAACCCAATCGTTGGTACAAAACAACCCAATCGCTGCGTCAAAACAACCAAATCGCTGGGTCAAAACAACCCAATCGCTGGGTCAAAACAACCCAATCGCTGAGTTAAAACAACCCAATCGTTGGTACAAAACAACCCAATCGTTGGTTCAAAACAACCCAATCATTGGTAGAAAACAACCCAATCGTTGGTAGAAAACAACCCATTTGCTGATTCAAAACAACCCAATCATTGGTTCAAAACAACCCAATCGCTGACTCAAAACAACCCAATCGTTGGTAGAAAACAACCCAATCGTTGGCTCAAAACAACCCAATCGTTGGTAGAAAACAACCCAATCGCTGACTCAAAACAACCCAATCGCTGGGTCAAAACAACCCAATCGCTGAGTTAAAACAACCCAATCGTTGGTTCAAAACAACCCAATCGCTGATTCAAAACAACCCAATCGTTGGTTCAAAACAACCCAATCGCTGATTCAAAACAACCCAATCGTTGGTAGAAAACAACCCAATCGTTGGTACAAAACAACCCAATCGCTGCGTCAAAACAACCAAATCGCTGGGTCAAAACAACCCAATCGCTGGGTCAAAACAACCCAATCGCTGAGTTAAAACAACCCAATCGTTGGTACAAAACAACCCAATCGTTGGTTCAAAACAACCCAATCATTGGTAGAAAACAACCCAATCGTTGGTAGAAAACAACCCATTTGCTGATTCAAAACAACCCAATCATTGGTTCAAAACAACCCAATCGCTGACTCAAAACAACCCAATCGTTGGTAGAAAACAACCCAATCGCTGACTCAAAACAACCCAATCGTTGGTAGAAAACACCCCAATCATTGGTTCAAAACAACCCAGTCGCTGCACTGTAAAAAATGAATGTGATTTTAACGGTAAAATATTATAAAAATGCTACGGAAAAAAATTGTAAATAGGTTAACAGTAAGTTCCCGTACCATATACAGGGAAAAACTGTAAAAGCTCTAACCAGACATTTTATGTAATTTTCACAGTAAAATGCTGTAAATTTGACAATTTTTAGAAGTAAAAAAGAACAAATCAATGTATAATTTACAGTCAAAAACTGCAAACTGATATTCCCCCAGTTTGAAAGCAACTCCACATTTGAAAGTATTTTGTTTAAAAAATCATGTTTCTTAATAGTTTTTGTCATCAGTTATGTACATTAGGGTTTTATGTTACATCTTCTGTTGTTTAATGAATGTTTACTGCATTATGTAAGTGTTGTGGGTTACCGTGATGGTGTTTTGCGTTTGCGTGAATGACTCTTTGCACCTTCTTTATATGACATCAGCTCGTGGAAAAGCTACTTGTGATGAACTCTGATTCTTCATGTGGCTCTCTCTTTTAACACCTGCATTATTACGGTGGTTGACAGTATATGTTAAAGGTACAAAACGGATTTTAGTAGTAGTGTGCATTGTTGAATTTACTGGTTTACATTAAAATTTTCTTGTTTGTAAATTACAGTTTTATACTGTAAAAGTTACAGTTTTTCTGCCAAAATTATTTTGTAACAACTACGGAATATTTTTTACAGTGTGGGTCAAAACAACCCAATTGCTGAGTTTGTCCATTTTCAACCCAACTTAGGTTGTTTTTAACTTTGGGTTGTTAAATATATATATATATATATATATATATATATATATATATGTGTGTGTGTGTTTATTACTTACGTTTATGGGTTTATAAAGGCATTTATATGCATCTTGAGGTTGTGAGTTTTCATTAAATAGCTTAATAAATTGTTTTAAATATGACACATAGCAGGTGCATTTTTTCGAACAAGATTGCTTAGATTAGAACAAAAGCTGAAAATAAAGAGACATTTGCAAATACAAAGTGAGGTGAAGAGGAACTTAATGTAAAGAGCATCAATATGAGACTATTCCCTTTCTCTAGAGAATGAAGTGTTTTTCTGGAGAGGGCTCTAGATGGTTGAGCTGCTAAAGTTATTTTTAAGATTCCAGATTGCGACTGTCCTCACAAACCCGTCCAGCCTAAATGCATTCCACTCTTTCAATACATTTAAGTGTATAATTAGAGGCCTTTTGAGAAGCTGCCCCCTCCTTCTGTGTTCATTGTTGAGAGCGCTGATTTGTTGTGTGCTGAGAGAGAGTTTGCTGGGATCTAATCGAAGCTAATCCTGCTCTGAGCTGGAATGTCTTGGCACTGACTCGCCCTCTAGTCTTACTAATTTCACCCAAGTTACTCTGAACTGCGGTGTGTAGGGTGGGCGAGCTTTCATCTAAAGAATGTTTTCTGAAGTCATTGGTTTCCTATCGGTGCATGTTAGGTTGTTCCACTAATAAGTCACGCATACCGTGGGGTCCAAAAGTCTAAGACCATGTTGGAAATCTGGGATTTTTACATTTAAACTTGGAAATAATATATAAATAATATATTAATAAATTATTTATTTATTTATTTATTTTAAGTATAAGACCAAGTTGACAATTTCCATTTAAACTTGGAATGTATAATATATAAATAATATATAAATAAATAATTTAAAATAAAATGAAAAATGTAAAAGACCCTTGTTGAAAATCTGGGTTTTTTAGGTTAAACTTGAAAATAATATATTAATAAATAATTAAAAATTATTTTAAAAAGACCAAGTTAAAAATCTGGGATTTTCAATATATAAGTACAATATTAATGAATAATTTAAAATAATTAAAAAAAACTTTAAAAAAAAATCTAAGACCAATTTGAAAATCTGTGATTTTTTTTTTACCATTTAAACTTAAAAATAATATATAAATAATATATACTTTTTTTTTTTTTTAATAATTAAAAAAATTAATAAAGCCTCCTATTTTTATTCTTTCAAATCTCTTTGTGACTAATCAAATGTAAGTGAGTGTCATTGATCACGTTCCTCTTTGTACAGACGGTCAGATTTTCTTTCTTGCACTGAAGATGTTCTTTGGATCATCTCGAATCGTGCTGGAGAACATCATCATCATCATCATCATCAGGTTTAGCCTTAAAGCAGAAAACACAGAGGCATTCTCAAACTCATGTTCGTTTAACTACAGCCAATTACATCATTTGTAATGGAAAATGTTGTATTAGTTTGGAATAATGCACAAAACAGCAAACCCCCTGTCCATCTCTAGACTGCTTTGTAACTTAGTTTAGCATCATGAAATGAATTCAGTTTAAAGCATCTGCTAAATACATGCAAATGTAATTGCTCATGCAGACATCAGAAGCATGCGGCAGAACTGTAATTCACACATAGATGCAGCAGAACAGCATAGTTCAGGGCTATTTCTAGATCTTCTATATGAACACTCAGTGTGTTGTTGATCCTTTAGGCGCAGCGCAGACGTGAACACAGAGTTGCAGCTGCTGAGCTCGTGCCCTCTGCAACTGTTCAGGTCACCTTTTGCTCAAGCTCCAGCTGTCGAACGCTTTGAAAGGGCCATTTGAAGCTTCTCTAAAGGGCTGGTTAAGCAGGCTGTTCTTTACAATACTTGGAGGTTAGTATTTCTCCTGTACTAGTTAATGTGTAGATCTGGCTATAGAGGGGGCTGCTCTTTCACACTGGAGACGGAAAACTCTATACTAAACATATTGGTAACACTTTACAGTAATCACTCTAAAAACTGCTGGGTTAAAAACAACCCAATCGCTGGGTCAAAACAACCCAATTGCTGGTTTAAAACAACCCAATCATTGGTTCAAAACAAACCAATTGCTGAGTTAAAACAACCCATTCACTGTGTTAAAACAATCCAATCGCTGGGTTAAATTAACCCATTCGCTGGGTTAAATCAACCCAATCGCTGGGTTAAAACAATCCAATCGCTGGGTTAAAACAACCCAATCGCTGGGTTAAATTAACCCATTTGCTGGGTTAAATCAACCCAATCGCTGGGTTAAAACAACCCAATCACATCGCAGGGTTAAAACAATCCAATCGCTAGGTTAAATTAACCCATTCGCTGGGTTAAATAAACCCAATCGCTGGGTTAAAACAACCCAATCGCATCGCAGGGTTAAAACAACCCAATCGCTGGGTTAAAACAATCCAATTGCTGGGTTAAAACAACCCAATCGCATCGCAGGGTTAAAACAACCCAATCGCATCGCAGGGTTAAAACAACCCAATCGCTGGGTTAAATCAACCCAATCACTGGGTTAAAACAATCCAATTGCTGGGTTAAAACAATCCAATCGCTAGGTTAAATTAACCCATTCGCTAGGTTAAATCAACCCAATCGCATCGCAGGGTTAAAACAACCCAATCGGAGGGTTAAAACAATCCAATCGCATCGCAGGGTTAAAACAACCCAATCGGAGGGTTAAAACAATCCAATCGCTGGGTTAAATTAACCCATTTGCTGGGTTAAAACAACCCAATCGCTGGGTTAAAACAACCCAATCGCATCGCAGGGTTAAAACAACCCAATCGCTGGGTTAAAACAATCCAATCGCTGGGTTAAATCAACCCAATCACTGGGTTAAAACAATCCAATCGCTAGGTTAAATTAACCCATTCGCTAGGTTAAATCAACCCAGTCGCTGGGTTAAATCAACCCAATCGCATCGCAGGGTTAAAACAACCTAATCGGAGGGTTAAAACAATCCAATCGCTGGGTTAAATTAACCCATTTGCTGGGTTAAAACAACCCAATCGCTGGGTTAAAACAACCCAATCGCTGGGTTTGTCCATTTTCAACCTGACTTGGGTTGTTTTTAACCCAGCATTCTTTAGAGTGTTGGTCACATTTGTTAATGCATTAGCTCTATATTTTTTAAAGCATTTATTAATCTTTGTTAATGTTATGTTTGTGCATGATTAACTAATGTTAACTAGTACAACTTTTGATTTTAATAATGTATTAGTAAAGGTTGCAAGATTAATACATGCTGTTGTTCATTATTAGTTGATGTTACCTAATGTTAATATCTATTTGATATATATTATCTGCTCGTATATGTAAATCACAAATGGGATCTCTGTAATAACTCCCTGTTCCGGGACAATGTTTCTAATGATTGTGTTTAATGAAATGCTACTGAATCCACAGTGAATGGAGCTGTTTTCACTGTCTGACATCAGTGATTCTTCTGAAGACAAACATGTAAATGCGTCTCTGTTGCTGTAAGCAGGAATGTCGGGCCCTTGCGTTTCATTCACTCGTCCGGTTGTAGTTTGTGGATGCAGTGTTTACGGGTCAGACAATGCAGTTGTTGTGCAGCATGGGATGGGAGCGTCTGAGAGCGGCTCAGAGTTTCTCACAGGACCGAGAGCGAGAGAACTTCCTGCAGGCTCGTTTGTTTCTGTCCGTTCTCATCAATGGCATTCCGACCCGAGCCTCTCTTCCCCCGGACAGACAAAAGCATCACATTCCTCTGCTGTCCTCTGGCCCGGCCCATCCACAGTCTCTCTGTGTCATTCACACACACACACACACACACACACACACACACACACACACACACAGCCTGCTTCCCAGCTCTGGATAGCCACCGGGAATTTGCCCAGAGATCATCTGGGATGCAGGAGCTCCTTAGAGGAATTGATCATCTAAACATGAAAATCCTGTCTTTCCTCTGTGGAACAAAACACACAAAAAAATCTGTTTAGCTGTTAAAAATCATACTATTAGGCTCCAGAAACTCATCGTATTGTTCATTTAAAACATTGAAACATCTCGTGTCATTATGTTTTTAAGACTGTACGTCTTAATGATATAATATATATAATATATATAATATAAATGATATAATGAATGGCTGGAGCCTTAAAAACAGACAGACAAAAGATTGTTTTTAATGGATTTAGAGCAGTATAGAGCGAATTAGAGTGAAGAAATGTAATCTTAGCTCATCACAAATTTGTAGAGCAAGGTGAGAAACAACAGAAGTGAAATGATAATATTGCTATAATCTGATATTTTAATACTTTTAAAGCTGCTGTCCGTAACTTTTTTTAGTTAAAAATGATCCAAAATCAATTTTTGAGCAAGTACATAACCAGCCAGTGTTCAAAACTATCTCCTTACCTTAGCCCGATTCACAACAGTAAGCTTGTAATAATGTTTTATAATAAATTGCATCATTACATCACATCTTTTTACATAAAGAACCTTAATAGAGTCCCAGCTATATCGCACGTGAGGCGGATCATTTATAGCCTTTTCTCACAGCAGCTGGAATAATTAAACTTATTATTTTGATGCCGGATTGTGTGGTATGACAAATTAACGTTAGTGATTAGACTTACAGAAATTGAAATCTACAGGTAACGCTAATACACACTAAATACACAGTCACGCAATGCTGATGTTGTTAACATTAACAATTTGAGAACAAATTATAATAATAATAATTTGCACGGTTTGACGTGATCCAAGCTAAGCGATCGTTAGATTTAATCACCATTAGTGGAGTGATTTATTGTAATGCTTTTTTATCTCAGTTGGTCAGAACAAAAGTGCCAGACATGTTACTTACTCCTTCAGATGACATTTTCCGGTGAAAATTCTTATTTTGGTCAAACTTCCAAGAGTACAGTCTGTGATTCCGAAGTACAGTATCCATACCGGTGCGGTGACTGACAGCAAACATTAGATTCATCCGCGCTGAGGAGCTGTGCCGATCCACAACCCACGTAAAGATGAGAATTCCGCAAACAACTGCAATTGCAGGTTTCAAACAGAGATGGCGACAAAGAGGCAAAACTTAAGGACTGCAGCTTTAAATACAGTAATTAATACAATATTACTGACCAATCTGTGAACAGATATAAAGAAATGGTCTTCTGTGATGATCAGAAGAAGGACAAGACTAGCTGAATTCTCTAATAAATTAGTGTATCAAATCATGTAAATTACCACATTGATATGCACTAACTATATATAAGTACTTTATTTATTGCCATGATTTTGTTTTCATACAATATTGCCAAAGCTTTATACACAAAAACAAGTAATGACAAAAAAAGAAATATACAACATGACAAATAACAATACAAATGTATTACAATAAAGTGGTAATTAATAAAAATAAATAAATAACAAATATATATTATAAAATAGACATTTATCACAAAAATACTGTAATAAAAAATGGAATTTAACAAAAACATAGTTTGTCTATAACTATAAGAAAAATGCTATAAATATATACACACATGAATATATATATATATATATACATATATATATGAAAAACATATTATTCATAATGTCTTGATAAATATCTATCTATTGTATAAGAAATATACAATATAATATAACAAATAACAATAAAAAATGTATTACAATAAGGTGATAAGTAATGAATAACAATAAAGAATAAATATATATAATATAAAATAGACATTTATCAAGACATTATTGAGAAAAATAATAAAAATTAAAAATTTGAATTCAATAAAAACATTAGTTTGTCTATAACTATAAGAAAAAATGTTTTATATATATATATATATATATATATATATATATACATACATATGAATATACATGGAAATTATTATTCATAATGTCATTTATAATCTCCCTATATATATATATATATATATATATATATATATATATAACATTTTTGAATAAAAATTAATAAAAATAAACATTATGACATAAGATACTGTAATATTAAAAATAAAAATCGGAATTTAATAAAATCATTATAGTTTGTCTTTATAAGAAAAAATACTATATATACTATTATACTATACTATGTAAATATTATATATTATTTTTATATCAGTAATATTATAGTTATATACATAATATTATAAATGATATAATATATATCTATATATAATCTATAAATAATATATATATCTCATAAGCAACTATTAAACGAATGAATGAATAAATGATGGAATAAACAAGCATGTAAATGTCCTTTTGGAGTGTATATTCTCTATTGTACATCTGATAATCTCTCTCGTGTTCAGTGTGATCCGGCGGGCTCTAGGACCCGCGCGCTGCTCTCGCCGGAGTCTCTCTGCAGACTGGAGTCTCGCGCTGTGGGGAGGTGTAGTGGAGGAGAGGCGAGGCGAGGACACGCTCGTGCTCATCAAAACACTTTTACCTGTTTTCCGCGGGATTAAAGTAGCAGCCGAAGCAGCGAGCAATGCGTCGGAGCCCTCAGTGATATCTGTCTCGGTAAAGTCTCTCTCCATTCAGTTTGATGTGAATTATTGTCGGGACAGTGTTTTGTCAATAGGATGCGGTTATTTCTCTCTCAGAGGCCTAAAATAAAAGACTTTAACTCTCACATTAAACGGGGTGAATTAAAGTACAGGTTTAGCTGCTGGTTAAAGCTGTAACCTCTAGTGCAGGAGTGTCTTTATTCATCTGTCAGTTGTTACTTTGTGTCACTTTAAGCGCGTGCACGCGCAGGCCCGGCGCTACAATCTTACAATGTTGCAATATTCGAATGTTACTGTGTTTCTCTTTATTCTCCGAACATTCCATTGTCTGTACGCGACAGTCCTGCTGTGTTTACAAGCGACATGTGCTGAACAGACCGAGAGACAGTAGTAGAGGATCTGTCTGTCTGTTTCTCTGTCTTCCTCTTAA
Source organism: Mylopharyngodon piceus (assembly GCA_039654765.1). Taxonomy (NCBI): domain Eukaryota; kingdom Metazoa; phylum Chordata; class Actinopteri; order Cypriniformes; family Xenocyprididae; genus Mylopharyngodon; species Mylopharyngodon piceus. The sequence continues at coordinate 1,300,687 of CM077449.1, forward strand.
TAATTTATCAGTGTAATCTCAGGTGATTGGGTTTATGTCTGGTACAGTGTTTACAGTAACAAAGAAGAATCGTGTTGTTTTGACGTGGATGGATTTGATGAATGTGATAAAGTCGTCTGCCATGAATATAGTAATCAAAGTACCATGGTACTGCCACATTACAGGGATATTAATTATTTAGGTGTATCTGTCAGAGCTTGTCGTTTGGATGGACAGTCAAAATGTCACATGACTTGAGCAGAAGGTGCTGTCAGGGAAATGAGTTCTGTGCTGTGTGACGATGGGTCTGGCTTACTTCAGGCTTGTTTAGTCTTTGATTCTGGGTTGTTTTTGATGATTAAATCAGGACTACAGTACAGTCAAACTTTAGACACACCTACTCGTTCTACTTTCTACATGCTTTTCACATTTTAGAATTATAGTGAAGTTACTCAATCTATGAGATCACACAAATAAAAGTATTGGAATGATCAAAACACGAGCTTCTGGACATTCATCAACTTCATGATGATGCTTTGAACTTTTCCTTCACTTTCCACTTTAAATAGTACAAAAAACAATATACATATGTATATATAATTTTTTATATATACACACAATATATATATATATATATATATACACACTCTCACTCTCTCTCTCTCTCTCTCTCTCTATATATATAACAGTAGTGTGTGTGTGTATATATATACACACACACACTGCTGTTCAAAAGTTTGGGATCGGTAAGATTTTTAATGTTTTTGAGTCTCTTCTGCTCACCAAGACTGCATTTATTTGATCAAAAATACAGTAAAAATTGTGAAATATTTTTACAATTTAAAACAGCTGTTTTCTATGTGAATATATAGTAAAGTGTAATTTATTCCTGTGATCAAAGCTGAATTTTCAGCATCATTACTCCAGTCTTCAGTGTCACATGATCCTTCGGAAATCATTCTAATATGATGATTTGATGCTCAAGAAACATTTATATTATAATTATCAATGTTGAAAACAGTTTTTCAGGATTCTTTGATGAATATAAAGTTCTAAAAGAACAAGATTCTATTTAAAATAGAATCTTTTGTAACATTATAAATGTCTTTACTGTCATTTTTGATCAATTTAATGCGTCCTTACTGAATAAAACTGTTAAAAAAAAAAAAAAATCTTACTGACCCCAAACTTTTGAACAGAAGTGTATATATAAACATTTGGACATACTTAGATATGATTCTTAAAAAAATATTTTCATTATATAATCTAGGGATATGAAAATTTTGGCACATACCGATAACCGATAATTCTTTGTATTTGAAAGCCGATAACCGATATATTGGCCGATAAATCTAAATCCAAATTTGTATATAATTTTTGAGAGCCTGATTACAAAAACAAAAGTCTCACATTAAAAGCCATGTCCCAATCACACAATTATAATGTTCTCAATTACAATCTGACAGACTTGCGCTTACTTAACTATATTTTCCTTTTGGAAGTGATTTTTCAATCATATTTCAAGCAATTCGAAACCATCATGGTGAACAGTGCGCATCTGAAGCGTCTCAGCTGAAGGAAATAATCCATCATTTATTGGCTCTAATATATCGGGCCGATAACGATAACATTAAAACTGAACATATATCGGCCGATACCGATATGGTGGCCGATATATCATGCATCCCCAATATAATCATAATATATTTCTATATAGCACACAAAATTGAGGCCTAGACCTCATGCAACTGTTAGACTCTCCTCTGACATGTGACGTGTGGGCGGATGAGGGATGAAGCTGCTTGAAGATGCTGAGGGAATGTTTTACATTCTTCTGCGGGATGACTCTGAGTTTGCTGACGCAAATGTGCCACCAGTAACATGCAGAATGTCAAGAATGCAGAAACTCAGACACAGTCATTGTGCGCTAGTGGTCGCGGATGAGTTGGACTCGCCTGTAATTTAGACTCTGACGCAAAAATCCCATCATATGACTATCCTTGCCTCCGTGATTGGAGAGATTGCACTTCTACTCCAGATCCGGTGAACTTTACAGTGTAGGCAGAACAAGGTTTGAAGTAAACTTGGGACGCAAGCTCAGTGGTTTGGAGCTGCTTCTGTGCTTTATGAGTCTATAAATGATGTCTAATCCTCATCATATAACTGCCGGACCACATGCCTCTCATTTGCATTGAATAGGGCTTACAGACAGTACCGGAACTGTGAATGACTTTAAACAGGGTGGGGACTGAGAGTGAAGGGCCTCAGGCCCCTCAGATCATGTGACCCCTGAGCAGGTTATTGGGTTCGTTCAGAAGGCCGGTTCTGGCTGGATGCCATCCACTCCAGTATGTGTGGACCGCTGCGGTGAAAACACTCTGGTCATGTTGAAAAGCAGATGGGTTTCACTCACGGCCACAACCTACTACCCTCCGTCCTTATTTTATGAACCAAACACTCAGATTAAGATGTAATATAAGTCTCTGGTGTCCCCAGAATGTGTGTGTGAAGTTTCAGCTCAAAATACCCCACAGATCATTTATTATAGCTTGTCAAATTTGCCCCTATTTGGGTGTGAGCAAAAACATGCCGTTTTTGTGTGTGTCCCTTTAAATGCAAATGAGCTGCTGCTCCCGCCCCCTTTCCAGAAGAGGGCGGAGCTTTAACAGCTCGCGCTTCGGTCGCTCAACAAAGCTGGAGAATCTCACGCAGCCAAAATGAGGATTGTCAGTAACGGTGTTCAGCCTTACATTGTTCAAACCGGAGTCGACACTGATGGAGAGACTCAGGAAGAAGTTACAACTTTTAGACGTTTCTGAATGATTAGTGGATAAATTTGTTGATACAACTCATGGATTAGCATGTGTCGTCATGTTAATCTTTTGTTCAAATCCAGTGTTGAATTGACCCTCGTTTGTGAAGCAGTCCGGCGTAAAATGACGGCATGTCAACAACACTCTACTACAACAACTCTTCCTCTTCTCTAAAGCAGCCCAACATGGCCTCACCCCCTTTGTTGTGTGTTCTCGAGGGCGGGGTTTATGTAAATTTTAGGGTTAGTGATGTCACCAACCCGGGAAGAAGCTCGTTGTAGTTCCTACCAGCCATTTGCTGTAGTTCCTGTAAAAGAAAATATCTCCCTTTGCACTGAACTTTGAGCGTCGTAACTTTGCAGATGTTGTTTATGCTCAAACAGCAACATTACACACTAACTAAAGTTAAAATAGTGAAATCATAATCAACCACCCCTTTAAATGACAGATTTATTGCATGCATTAAATGACGTCACTAACAGGTTAAGTAAAGAAGATACAAAGAATATATAATCTAGTGCATGCATACGCTCCTCTCTAGAGTTATTTTTCTTGCAAATTATCGAGTTTATGGTCTTTAAATGTGACGTTAAGTGACATATTGTTCTCAAGTGTTTTATTGATGTCTTTCCACGGTTGAAACACTGATTGATCGATTACATGAGACATGATTCATTTCAGTATCTTTCAACATTCCTTCTGATGTTCATTCATGTTTATTTGGTGCTGTAACTAGTAGTAAAGAGGAAGAGATGATCGGTTCATGTTATCTGTCACACATTAAGGCGTCAAAACCACATTTATTGTTTGTGTTTCATTATAAGAAAGCTTTGTTTCACATCAGAAGTAACAAAACTCAAAGCTTATTACTGAATGGCAGGTGTGCTATAAATACTGTTCATGAATTATGAATTGTTTTGAGGTTATCATTGAGAAGTCGATGGTTACCTGTTGTGGAAACAGACACTGACACAAGCAAATCTTGCATTTGAAGAAATGCTAATTAAAGCTCACTGTTTCTGCCAAAACTGGAAATTCATTTTCATACCATCACGCACACACGTCACTTCTTTACTGATTCCCTTTTGGTCCTTTTGTTTATTGTATATAAATGAGTTTCTGTGAAGCAGGCAGTCACTGGTCAACACATTTGTGTTTATTTATGATGCTGCCAACCTTTTAAAGTCGTCTTCCTTTCGCACAGGAAGTGGTGGCTTCTGCAGTGAGTGTGATACTTTATCTCTGCGATGAAAGTCTGACAGTCGAGCGCTGCAGAAGTGCAGCATTTATTGTTGTGGATAGTGGATTGTAATAATTTGATTGCCGATTGACTCAGAGTCAGAGCGTATTAAACGTGTCGAGGGGCTTTTATAAAGCACAGATTACCTTTAGCTTGTGACAGTAATCTAGATCTTGGCAATTCAGCCTAAATATTATTAATAATACATTGAAATATTTATTGAGCATTACATATTGTCGTTGCTGAAGTTTTATAAAGCAGTAAGTTGTATGCTGGTTTTACTCACAGTGATTTACTACAGTAAACGGATGAATCCCTTAATTGCTTTAAGTTTAACATATTGTTAAACAAAGAAATGCATACAAAAGTTTGTGATCGGTAAGATGTTTTTGAAGTCTCTTAGGCTCACCAAAGCTGCATTTATTTGTCCAAAAATACATTAAAAATTGTGAAATATTTTTACAATTTAAAATAGCTGTTTTCTATGTGAATATATACTAAAGTGTAATTTATTCCTGTGGTCAAAGCTGAATTTTCAGCATCATTACTCCAGTCTTCAGTGTCACATGATCCTTCAGAAATCATTCTAATATGCTGATTTGCTGCTCCGTTAGTATCAATTATTAATGGTGCTCAATTATTAATAATGGTTCTTATTATTATCAATGTTGAAAACACTGAGAAAGTTCATTAGAACAACATTTATTTGAAATAGAAATCGTTTGTAAAATCATAATTGCCTTTACTGTCACTTTTAATCAATTTATTTCATCTAAATTCCCATTATAAAGTCTTTCTACACATTTCATCATCTGTTAAAACCTAAAAGATCGATCAGTGTGTTCATTTTTATGCATTTACAAGCTCTGCATCAACCAAGCTGGAGTTTTAGAAACATAATCAGGGCTTAAATGTCTTTAGGCTTCTGCTTTAAGTGTTTTTGTCTGGAAAGTGATTCCTTTATGTGTTTAAATGTGATGATCTGGTTTAGACAGCACTGATTTAAGTGGTCCGATCTTCATCTCTACTCCACGCAGGCGACCCGTGTGAAGAGGCTTTACGCTGGCCGGAACGAAGGACTCCGCAGATCTGGATAGACGGACGGGCTGCTGCTGGAGAGCATGACGACGGACGTGGTGATCGTGAAGGAGGGATGGCTGCACAAGAGAGGTGCGTGCTTTCTGTAGCAGGGATTGATCAGATTTGATAATGTACAGAACATGTAGGTTTCAGCGCCTTGAGGCAAATGTGAGAGGAAGAACAACATGAGAGAACAACAGAGAGAACAGAGCATCACAACAGCTCAATAGGTTTTCCTTCAGGCTCTTTACACACACGCGCACACGCACATACAACGAGCAATACATTTTTAAAGCCTTTATTGTTTGTTCATTGCATTAATGTTAACAAATACAACTTTTGATTTTTAAAATGTTTTAGTGAAGGTTGAAATCAACATTGACTACTATTAATGAATGCCGTAGAAGTATTGTACATTGTTAGTTCATGTTAGAGTGCCCCATTGTTTTTTTGGATATAAACTTTCATGTAGTGTGTAATAGAGCTGTTTGTGAATGTAAAAGGTCTGCAAACTTTCAAAGATCAAAGAGTTAATTTCTCCTAAAAGAAAGAATCGATTCTGAACTGTCTGAAACGAGGCGTCAGTAATTCCAGTCTCACTTCCTGCTGAACCTACGTAGGTTTGTAACTAATTTGCTGTTTTCAGAGCTGCGAATCACTTTGATGAGATTGATACGGTAAAACTGTTACTGTTCGTATCACTGTATATCAAGTGCTGAGGAAGAGCTGAAATCCATATATGGTAATGGGCGGTTAGTTTCCAAGACTTTGCCGTCTGACCAATCAGAGCAGAGCAGGCTCTCAGAAAGGCGGGGTTTAGAGAGACCGAATCTTTGATCGAAGCGTTTCAGACACTGTGAGAAAAGAGCTGATGCTGCAGTGGATATTATGAGAAAATAAAAGTGTTTTTTGACCTTGGATGAATGTAAACTATACTAAAACAAAATTAGGAACCATTAAAATAGCATAATGAGGCAATGTAGATAACTAAAACCTTACTGTAAAGTGTTACAGACAAAATAATCTGTCATCAAAATGTCATCTGGACATCATATGCCATATAGAGACACTTTTCACCATCTAATCAAGTCCCGCCCACTGAATATCCTGTTTCACTCTGAAATACGTCACATTAGGTGAGAAAAATGGGTTACGAGCAGTGTTTCACATTGACCCAGGACGTTCCTTTAAATTGCTGCTCCAGATTCAGAGGTGATCAAACACTATTTGAATGTTTCTGTCAGCGCTGAGGATTCATTTACGTCTAGTTTTCTTGTGTCAGTGTGTGTATGAACTTACTTTTTTGTGGTGATTCGATTAGGCCTGTTGTGATGGAAACTTCCCCAAATGCATAAGAGAGAGTGATCTACGCTATCAGTTTCAGTCTGTCTTCACTCGTCTCATAGAAGCTGCACTGAGAAAATGTTTGTTTAGATGATCTGCTTCTTCATTCAGCCACATTCAAAATCAGTCACAGCCATTAAAATACTAATAGTGGAAAAAATTCAAATAAAATTTTAAGATAGAATAGATGCAACTAGTCATAATTATGCATGCTCCACCTCCATTTCTGAGTGCCACGCCCGCATCTCAAAATGACTAGTAAACATCGTGGTAGTAGCCGCTCTCTGGTTGCTGGTTTGTGTTACTATATGGTTAGTTTAGTTGCTTTTAATATTTTCTTTGGGTTTTCAGGTGCATTTCTGAATGTTACCACAATTGTGTATATGCATGACGAATGAAATCGTGTCACTTCCACTCTGCTAACCAGAACTGCTGTTTAGACACACAAGCAGTGATGGCTTTAGCAGAAGATCCACTCTGCTGTGACGTCAGACGGCTGTCTGGTTAACCAGAACAGGAAAGAGAGAGGAGGTGGCGAAGGGGGAACAACCGTTATTTAGATCTCAGTGGCTGATACAGAAAAATGTGAATGGAGGGTCTGCAGGGATGGGAAGTGTGTTTTCCACCGGTGCTCTTACTAGAAATAATGTCTGGACTGACATTTGAGTCTTTCCCCTAAATTATAGTTATATGGTGTGGTGAAATCAAAAGCTAATTGTTCATATATATTCATTAGATGCTTGTTTAATGTGTCTGTTTGTGCTTCAGACATGAATGATTCCTTAAATCTTGCGTCTTGTTGAGGAGAGTGTGCTGTTACTTTAAGTGATTTGTAGTATTTATGTGTTTAAACCTCTTAAAGCGGACCTATAATGCCTCTTTTCACAAGATGTAATATAAGTCTCTGGTGTCTCCAGAATGTGAGTGTGAAGTTTCAGCTCAAAATACCCCACAGATCATTTATTATAGCTTGTCAAATTTGCCCCATTTGGGTGTGAGCAAAAACACGCCGTTTTTGTGTGTGTCCCTTTAAATGCAAATGAGCTGCTGCTCCCGGCCCCCTTTCCAGAAGAGGGCGGAGCTTTAACAGCTCGCGCTTCGGTCGCTCAACAACAACAAAGCTGGAGAATCTCACGCAGCCAAAATGAGGATTGTCAGTAACGGTGTTCAGCCTTACATTGTTCAAACCGGAGTCGACACTGATGGAGAGACTCAGGAAGAAGTTACAACTGAATGGTTAGTGGATAAATTTATGTAGTTGCTGTGGAGTTGATTCTCTCATCGACTAGCATGTGCCGTCATGTTAATCTTTTATGCAAATCCAGCGTTGAATTGACCCTCATTTGTGAAGCAGTCCGGCGTAAAATGATGGCATTTACAACAACAACTCTTCCTCTTCTCTAAAGCAGCCCAACATGGCCTCACCCCCTTTGTTGTGTGTTCTCGGGGGCGGGGTTTATGTAAATTTTGGGGTTTGTGATGTCACCAACCCAGGAAGAAGATTGTTGTAGTCCCTACCAGCCATTTGTTGTAGTCCTTAAAAAGCGATTTGTGTAAAAGAAAATATTTCACTTTGCATTGAACTTTGAGCGTCGTAACTTTGCAGATGTTGTTTATGATCAAACAGCAACATTACACACTAACTAAAGTTAAAAAAGTCAAATCATAATCAACCACCCCTTTAATTCTGATATTTAGTTTTCGATTCCATGATGATTGAGGATGTTTTCAGATATATACAGTTTGGGGATTCAACATTAATGATAATTAGAAATGTTTCTTGAGCAGCAAATCATCATATTAGAATGATTTCTGAAGGATCATGTGACACTAAAGACACTAAAGTAATGATGCTGAAAATTCAGCTTTGATCATAGGAATAAATAAAATTTTACAATATATTTATATAGAAAACAGCTATTTTAAATTTTAATAATATTTTAGAATTTTTACCATATTTTTGATCAAATAAACGCAGCCTTTGGCGAGCAGAAGAGACTTCTTTCAAAAACATTTGGTAATTTTGAATGTAAAGTATTGCTCTTTTGGAAATAAAATTCTTTCATTTATTTCCAGATTTATTCTACGTAGTTTCATTCTGAAATCCTTGCGCACACACACATACACACACACTCTTCCTCTCTCCCTCCCGTCAGGAGTGTTTGTCCGGTCGGCTGTCATAGCGCCAGCAGCTGTGCCCAGTGAAATGTCACCGGGAGTGTCCGTGTGTTTTGATTGGACGCCGTCCGTCCCCCTCGGCCAGAGCAAAAGGCTTCTGGTGGACGGGTGAAGATGTCACGTCACTGTCAGCTCACCTTTGCCACCGTCTGCCATCACACAGACGGTTTGTTTAGTGCGTTTGACCCACGTCTCAATGCCCGCTGTCCAGAGACAACACACTCTCAGAGTTTAATACAACAGTGTGGAATCTGACAGCGTCCGTCCAGCTCTAGATGCTGGAAGAATGTGAGTGTGTGCCTGTAGATTTGAGCTCTTCTAGTCTCAAGAAAAAGTGCAGTTTTTCCTCAGTCTTGTTATCCAGCACAAATATCTAAACATTCTTAAACCAAGATACATTTACTGGAGAAGCAAAATGACTGAAGATATTAAAGAGGTGGTTGATTATGATTTGACTTTTTTAACTTTAGTCAGTGTGTAATGTTGCTGTTTGATCATAAACAACATCTGCAAAGTTACGACACTCAAAGTTCAGTGCAAAGGGAGATATTTTCTTTTACAGAAATCGCTTTTTAAGGACTACAACAAATGGCTGGTAGGAACTACAACGAGTTTCTTCCTGTTAGTGACATCACAAACCCTAAAATTTACATAAACCCCGCCCCCGGGAACACACAACAAAGGGGGTGAGGCCATGTTGGGCTGCTTTAGAGAAGAGGAAGAGTTGTTGTTGTAAATGCCGTCATTTTATGCCGGTCTGCTTCACAAATGAGGGTCAATTCAACGATAAAAGATTAACATGACGGCACATGCTAGTCGATGAGTTGGATCAACTCCACAGCAACTACATAAATTTATCCACTAACTATTCAGAAACGTCCTTCCTGAGTCTCTCCATCAGTGTCGACTCCGGTTTGAACAATGTAAGGCTGAACACCGTTACTGACAATCCTCATTTTGGCTGCGTGAGATTCTCCAGCTTTGTTGTTGTTGAGCGACCGAAGCGCGAGCTGTTAAAGCTCCGCCCTCTTCTGGAAAGGGGGCGGGAGCAGCAGCTCATTTGCATTTAAAGGGACACACACAAAAACGCCGTGTTTTTGCTCACACCCAAATAGAGGCAAATTTGACAAGCTATAATAAATGATCTGTGGGGTATTTTGTTCTGGGGACACCAGAGACTTATATTACATCTTGTAAAAGGGAATTATTGGTCCGCTTTAAGTCTTGTTTGAAATGGATCGAAATGAATTAAAAGAAGAACAAATATCGGCTGATGGGGACAGACAAATCAACTTGTTTTCCCTTTGAATTATTTTTTCTAAGCCCATTGGCAGGTATTTGTTCTTAGTTTAAGCATAAACTCAGCAAGGTAAGTGGCCACTTATCTGATCTGGCAAAACATATTTGGTAAACGTTCCATTGCGTATCTGTATTTGTGCTCTGGAGAGTGTCAAAGGTTTCTATTTACAACGTGTTTTTGCACCATTGAGCAATGTAGCCAATCACAGCCATAGCTGGGGTTTAAGTTAGTCAGAATCCACTCACCACTCAAAATGCTGGAGTATTTGTTTAGTGCTAAGTTCTGCATGCTTGCGAATCAGTAAATATATTGTGATTTTTAAATAATTACACTGGAAAACAAGACAATTTTCTGTATGTTGTTGTCAAGGCAGCAGCATAGAAATGCAAATGTTGTTCTTATCTTGAAGTATTTTTTACAATAGCTCTACCAAACCCATTGTGATTCCTTCAGGATCATTTTGATAAAACATGCCCACAGTTTAATTAAGCCTGATTGGATTGAGAAACATCTAAAGTTCACCCTATTTACCCTGAAATGATAATTTACTCGCCCCGTACACAAAAGGAGATGTTTAGATGTTCACACTGCTCTTTTCACATGCTTTGAAAGAAAACAGCGAACACAGGAGCTGTCAAAGAGAACAAAGAAATGAACTATTGTTCATATAAACTGTTCCTTTAATGCATAGCATTCCTGTAGCTCAAACAGTAGATCATGTCTCTAGCGACACCAAGGTTATGGGTTCGATTCCCAGGTAATGCATGAACTGATCAAATGTATACTTTGAAGGCAATGCAAGTCGCTTTGGATAAAAGCATCTGCCATATACATGAATGTAAATGTTGTTCGCTGGTAGTGGGTTTGTTGTTGGAATACAATGACAGAGTGACGTTTTCATCTCAGCAATGGTTCCTCTATGAATCCAGGTCATTGTGCACTTGTCTATAAATATAGTTTAACAGCAGCAGCTGAGGGATTTCTTTTGTGTCATAAGGAGTTTGTTTTAGTCTGTATTCAATTCTCCAGCTACTGAAAAGCTCCTCTTTTCCCATAAACGGCCTCACAATCCCTGCACCGGAGAAGGTCACATTCTAGAATCTGAGAACAACCTGATGCTTTTGTTTCCTTTAGCAAAGCTTCATTAGACTCCTGATTCTGTATCAATTAGTCATGTGTTCATGTGCAGGAAACTGGCATTTATTTGTTCCTTCTTTTCTTTTTTTACCACGTTTTTTTTCGGCATAAAATCAAAATGTACTTTAATTCGTGTTCCTGTTCTTATTGTGAATTCATCTAAAGAAATGCTTGTTTGTCTTCATAATCTTTGACCAAAATGTAACGACTTTTGACGAAAGATTATGAAGACAAATATATTGCTTCCTTAGAATAACGTGCACTGATGATGAAAGACCAAAAGCATGTATTAAAAAGTAATAAATGTCCATTTTTATTTTATAGGGTTTGTAAGTGCAAATAAAACTGGAGCAGAAGATCTCTTTTGTTCGATCAGATGTGTTTTCAGACATTCTGTAGGTGTGTTTTGTCTGTTAGAGCTGAGCAGTTTGAGATGTTTCAGCATCTGGAGTGGATTGACGTCATACGCTCGTCTAATTCATTCCAACAAACGTAAAGAGGCTATGTTTTACAAAGCCAAAAATGCACTGTTTTTCTGCCAAGTGAGGACATCACGAAACATCAAAGAACCAGCATAAGAACATCAAGGCCAAGATCTCAGTGAAGGCCAGTAAAACTGAGGCCTGATTCACGAGCTGAGCACTCCATTATCTGAGCTGCGTGACTAGTGTGAAGAAACGGACCCTCGTTAGACTAGTGAAGGGAAAATCAATTAGAATTTATTACATATTTACTGGATAAGGATACTTTTGGAATAAGGATACTTTTTGAAATTCATGCAAAACTAGATATCAGCATTTTCAAAGTAAGTTTGAGTGGTTGCCTGGGTGTTGCTATAATGATAGTGTTGTGAGTAGTTGCCAGGGTGTTGCTGTGATGTTAGAGCGTTCTGTGTTTTTCCAGAGTGTAGCTTTATGGTTGCCTGGATGCTGCTATGATACTAGAGTGTTGTGTTGCTAATTTGTTGCTAGACTGTTACTCTGATGCTAGAATGTTTTTAGTAGTTGCTTTTAGTAGTTGTTTTTGGTGTTGTGAGTGGTTGCCAGGCTGTTGCTATGTGTTTTCTAGGATGATGCTAGAATGTTTTGCGTGGTTACCAGGGTGTAGCTATAATGCTAGAGTGTTGTGAGTAGTTGCCAGGGTGTAGTTATAGTGCTAAAGTGTTGCGAGTGGTTGTTGGGGTGTTGCTATGTGTTTTCCAGGATGATGCTAGAATGTTTTGAGTGGTTGCTAAAGTGTTACTATGATGCCAGAGGTTTGCGAGTGGTTGTCAGGGTGTTGCTATTTGGTTGCTAGAGTGTTAGTATGATGCTAATGTGTTTCTGTGTGGTTTCTAGGATGCTAGAATGTTTTGAATGGTTGCTACAGTGTTACTATGATGCTAGAATATTTTGAGTGGTTACCAAGCTGTTATTATGTGGTCTCAAGGATGATGCTAGAATGTTTTGAGTGGTTTCCAGGGTGTTGCTATGATGTTAAAGTGTTGCGAGTGGTTGTCAGGGTGTTGCTATTTGGTTGCTAGAGTGTTAGTATGATGCTAATGTGTTTCTGTGTGGTTTCTAGGATGCTAGAATGTTTTGAATGGTTGCTACAGTGTTACTATGATGCTAGAATATTTTGAGTGGTTGCCAGGGTGTTGCCATGATGCTAGAGTGTTGTGAATGGTTGTCAGTGTGTTGCTATTTGGTTGCTAGAGTGTTAGTATGATGCTAGTGTGTTGCTGTGTGGTTTCTATGATGCTAGAATATTTTGAGTGGTTGCCAGGGAGTTGTTATGATGTTGTGAGTCGTTCGTTTTTTTGTGTTGCTATATTGTTGCTAGGATGATACCAGAGTGTTCTGAATGGTTGCCTGAGTGTTGCTATGTGGTTGCCGTGTTACTATGATGCTAGAGTGTTGTAAGTGGTTGCTAGGCTGTTTCTATGTGATTTCTAGGATGATGCTAGAATGTTTTGAGTGGTATCCAGGCTGTTGCTATGAAGCTAGAGTGTTGTGAGTGGTTGCCAGGGTGTTGCTATGTCATTGCCAGGATGTTGCTGTGATACAAGAGTGTTGTGAGTGGTTGGCAGGCTGTTGCTATGTGGTTTCTAAGATGATGCTAGAATGTTTTGAGTGGTATCCAGGCTGTTGCTATGAAGCTAGAGTGTTGTGAGTGGTTGCCAGGGTGTTGCTATGTCATTGCCAGGATGTTGCTGTGATACAAGAGTGTTGTGAGTGGTTGGCAGGCTGTTGCTCTGTTTCTAAGATGATGCTAGAATGTTTTAAGAGGTTGCTAGAGTGTTACTGTGATGCTGGAGTGTTGTGAATAGTTGCCAGGGTGTAACTATTTGGTTGCTGGAGTGTTACTATGATTCTAGAGTGTTCTGAGTGGTTGCCAGGGTGTTGCTACGTTGTTGCCAGGATGTTGCTATGTTACAAAAGTGTTGCAAGTGGTTGGCAGGCTGTTGCTATGTGGTTTCTAAGATGATGCTAGAAAGTTTTGAGTGGTATTCAGGCTGTTGCTATGAAGCTAGAGCGTTCTGAGTGGTTGCCAGGGTGTTGCTAAGGTTTTATGTTCAGTGTTCTGTGGGATTTTTCCAGCTCTTTTCTGGTCCAGCAGGTGAAACTGGTGCGTCTGATTACTTGGTAAAGTACCCTCAACAGCACACATGATCTGAGGAACCATTCATGTCTGGAGCACAAACGCTTCAGGACGTCACACACACACTCAACTTTAATACAATGCCTCAGAAACACAGTTGTGTGTTTTTCACATGTTTGGGGTGTGCCAAGTCACGTGTAAAGACGGGTTACCCGCATCATAGCGGTCACATGATTAGAGAGCACCTGGGCGTCAGTCTTCCAGGGAACTGGTGGTCTAGTCTGGGTGTGTCTGTGGGTTGAGATTGTGTATGTGGGTGTGCTGGTCCGCTTTGAAATTTGCAAAACTCAGATCTTAGTCTCTGTTCTAGAGGTAATAATCCTGACACATCTCTGTTACCTCTGCCATACCGCATTTATAGCTTTCTCTTTCAGTTATGAATGTTTATTTATTTATTTTTTACTAGCGTTTATTTTTTTACTTTATAACCTTCATTCATCACAGAACTCATACCCTCTCTTTTTTTTCACTAAACACTTTTTAGTGCATCAATTTGTTCACTTTTTTCTGTCTTTTATTTTTTATGTACCATGTGTCCTGTTTTACGTAGTTCTTAGGGATTCATAGCCTGTGTTTATCTCTGAGCACAGAGATACAGAACAAGCGGTTCTAGGTCTTTTCACATTATCACTAAATGGACCTGCTGAACGCTAATTGTCTCATCTCAGCTTCAGGCGACACTGTCATGGATCGTATTGCACACAGACATAGCCGACTGAAAGCGCCAATTTCATTGACCTGCTTCTACACAATGTTCTGGAATCAGTGTGTACATGTTTATATCAGTCCAAGTCACGTTTATACTTGATACAATGAGCACTTCTAGGGGTGTGTCCAAAATAACTAACTGTACATTTATATGTGTACATTACCATTTAAAAGTTTGGGGTCAGTAAGATTTTTAATGTTTTTGAAAGAGTTCTCATATGCTCACCAAGGCTGAATTTATTTGATCAAAAATATTGAAATATTTTTACATTTAAAATAACTGTTTTCTATGTGAATATATAGTAAACTGTAATTTATTTCTGTGATCAAAGCTGAATTTTCAGCATCATTACTTCAGTGTCACATGATCCTTCAGAAATCATTTGCTGCTCAAGAAACATTTCTGATTGTCAGTTGAAAACAGTTCATATTAATAATGTGTATACATTTATTTATTCAAGATTTTTTTTGAAAGATAATCTTTTGTAACATTTATAAATGTCTTTAGTATCACTTTTGATCAATTTATTGCATCCTTGCTGAATAAAAGTATTAATTTCTTTCAAAAAACAAAAAAGACTCCAAACTTTTGATGAGTAGCATACATTATGTAATATAGTTGTTTTTTCCCCTGATGATTCAACTTGAAATGAAAAAATGTAACCATGTAGTTATTTCTCATTTGGTTAATTTCTCTTTTTATTTTTATTTTGCCAGCCTACCATGAAAGCGAACACACTAATTCCTGTCCGTAGCCCATTACTGCAAGACATGAAGTGCTCATAAAACATAAAAGATCATTTCTCATTAGACATTTGACGACCCTATGACAAGCTTTCCCATGCATCCAGCTCGACACACATCTCCTCTCCTCCGACTCTATTCATCACTGTCCAAACATGACAGCTGAGGCGTGCCGTCAGTGCCGGTGCTCTGGCTGGACGGGCAGCGGCGGATCACGGCTCCCCGGGTGGAGCGCACTCTGTCTGCTGTCTGGAGGCCAGCAGGTCCCTGTGCTGCGGGTGATGGCAGACAGGCTTCTGCTAAATGTGCTGGAGAGATGTAAATTGCCAGAGTGCAGCTGTCAGAAGGGAGGGCGAGTGTGTGTGTGTGTGCGCCAGCAGGGTCCGCTTCTGTCTGCGTATCTGCCGCAGCGGTGCGCCCGCTGTGTGCTTACTTTTCTGTGCCGAAACCTCCTGCTCTGCAATTGTGCTGCTCGTCCGGCCCATTTTTCTCTCTGCCTTCCTCTTCTGTTAATTCTTTCCACTCCACGCGTCTGCTGGCGTTCCCCGTGTTTCTGATCGCTGTGGTCTCGCCCGTCTCTGTCATCCATCATAAACAGATATCTTCAGCTGTTAGAGTCACTGTTGTTTCAGAATCTATTTGTCAAGTGGGTGAGAGAGTGCTGTTGTTTTATATTTAGATAATAGGAGTAAAGTTATACGAGTAAACTAACACAACATTCTACACCACAGCCCTGCAGAGTTTAGATCCAACCCTGCTCCAACACACATACCTGTAGTTTTCAAATAATTATGAAGGACTTGACTAGCTGGATCAGGTGCGTTTAATTAGAGTTGAAGCTGAACTCTGCAGAGCTGTGGCCCTCCTGGAGTTTGCACCCCTGTTCTACACACTTACACGAATATATGATTGAAGTGTCACAGGTTAATGTTACTGTTACACCACAGGAAATGTTACTGAAATTAGAGTTTTAGAACCTTATATTTTTAGAACCTTTTATTTTAGAATCGTAGATTTTAGAACCTTAGATTTTTAGAACCTTATTTTAGAACCTTGGATTTTTGAAACTTAGATTTAAGAATCTTCGATTTTTGAATTTTAGATTTTTAGAACACTCAAAAAAATGATACGTTGGATTTACTTAACTGGGTTATGTTGCATTTAATTAACATTATTTATTTCAGTAAACTTAAGTTTATTATATAAGGCCAATTCAATGCCATTTAGTTGAATCAGGTTAACATTCTTAATTTGTCCAAAACTATTAAGTTCAATTATCCTAAAATTAATATCAAACAAAATTTAAAATAATCCAGTTTAATTGATCAGTTTATTTAGTGAATGCATTCAAGAACAATTTTCACAACTTTTACAAAAGTTAAAATATTAACAAAATCTTTACTCTGTAAAGACTTTTATTGTTAAGCGGAAGATGGTTTTGTTACATCCATGGCATACCCAAAGTTTTTTATTATTAAATCAACTTCAATTGTTGTTAGCAGGTCCTCAACCCAAGCACATGTTCTACACTTCACCACAATAACCCCAAAACTATTACCATAACAGGAACTTTTAAATACCAACATATTAGAAAGTAAACATTAAAAAGTCTCATTTTCTCATCTTGCAAAATACTGCTTAAAATAGCACTTTATTTCAACATTTACTCTCCCAGATCAGCCACTTTGCAAAGCATGATGGGAAGTGAAAGTCCTGTTTGATTGAGTCCTGGTTTAGTTTACTTGAGTTTATCTAAGTGAGTTTATCTTGAGTTTATCTTGATTGAAACATGTTATTTTAATATGACAACATCAAGTTAAGTCAAAAAGTAATCGTTTCAAGTCAATTTAACATGAAGCAATTAAATTTGAACCAGAAACCTGATACAATGGTGTTGAATCAAAATAAGTTGTTTAAATAAAGTGAACAGCATCAAAAAAATTTTATGAGTGAACCTTAGATTTTAGAATCTTACATTTTTAGAACCTTGGATTTTTAGAATCTTAGACTTTAGAAACTTAGATTTTTAGAACCTTAGATTTTAGATTTTAGAATTTTTAGATTTTAGAACCTTAGATTTTAGAATCTTAGATTTTTAGAATCCTAGATTTTAAAACCTTAGATTTTAGAATATAGATTTTAGAACCTTAGATTTTAGAATCTTAGATGTTAAATATGTGTGCACAGTCCTCACTGGTTTACTGGTGTGAGCGGAGTAATGAAGTAAAACTATGGTTTAATCCATATCTCATATTTTCCTAGTGTCTTGGAGGCTACCGTTAAACATAGTATTACATGGATGTGAATATGCATATGAAAATTTTACGCAGATTAGAGATGTGCCCGAAGCCAAGTACTATGTTTGGAAAGGAAATGACGATATTTGAAGATATTTGTCAATGTCGCTCAGGATCTGTTGCGCACCACATCCTTTGACATCGTCTTGTCAGTCATGTCACCTTACTCTCTTCACGTGATAAGTGAAATCATGATGTACTGTAATGTAACCGACTAAAGCTTAACCATGACCCTTCAGGGGCTCTGTAGAATGCGTTATTCATTTTCTGTGCCTTCCGAATTTGGATTTAGGCTTCGGGCACATCCCTAATGCAGACAAAGTTAATAATGCAGATGAGTAAAACAAGCTCCGCATATGGTTATTTTGGGGTGGGGATGCATATATGCGCACGTCTTTCACTGACTGGGATTTCTGAAGGCGATTTTGCACAGGTTTTGGCATGCATTTGGTCTTGTAAATCTGAGAACATTTAATCTGCCTTTGTGCATATGCACACTTTTTCAAAGTTTCAAATATGATACTCCAGATGTTATCCTGATAGTCAACAGAAAACTTGCAAGCTTTTTACTATCAGTGTGCTGTTAAAATGATTTCATTTGCTGAAAATGACCTTTAAACACGGTTCATAGTCTCATTTAACAACTTAATCATGACTTTCTTCGACAACAGACTTCTTACATTAGAACATATTAACATTGTATATGCTCAAACCATTAATCTTCCGGCTTCATTCATGCAGAACATCCATATGAAACTTTTCTGGTAACGTGGACAACAGTTGATGTTCACACATGACATTGGCTTGCTTAGTTAGTGTTTAAAAGACACTTAATATTCACTAATGTTATAGAATTGACTGCAGCGACACTATCAGATGAGAACAAAACTTAAACTGAATGTTGTTGTCTGTATGTCACTAAACTCAGACAAATACATCCTAACAAAAGCGGATATTTTCACAGTGCTTCATCGCGCAGGACACAACCTCACAACAATAATGTCATTCTGTCAGAACTCATGCGAGCATCTGTACGGATCGCTGGAATTTTTCGCTCCTGTTTGTTTGTTTGTTTTCTTTGCACTATCCCAGTAAACTAATCCATGGAGCGCTTGTTTACCGGAACGAAAAGGGGGGGAAAAGAATCTACAACACAAAAAGCAGCGGAGGGGGAAAAACTTCCCACAGTGTCTCTATGGTAATCAGCAGGTGCCTGTGGCCGCAGAGAAGAAGTGAAGCCTTTCTTACGAGCGTGAGAAAGAGCGGCCGACCCCTCTCCTCCTCCCCCGCGCCTCCGTTCGCCCCCTTTTCTCTTGTACGGTGGCAAAACCCACCCCAGCGGCAACAGTGGTGGCTGCCAAACGCTCCCTCTGATCCAGCTGCAATGAAAAACGGGACCAACAAAAGACGGGAAGAAAAGGAGAAAGGCAGAAGAAGATGGAGAAACTGCGGAAGAGTTTAAGCTCCTGGTTGGCATGGGAGCGCGGCAGTGCCAGGATGCTCGGGCCAGTGTCATTTATCTGAAAGGGGGAATATTTGCCTCCTAGAACTGATTTACAGGGGCATTTGTTACTTATATAAGTGCAAATTCACATTCTACTCATATAAAAACACAATTTATGCCAAATTCTTAAATTAAATTAAAACCTCTCACTTTTCCATCAGTCTTGGTTGCGGAAGTATTTTCCCCTTGCAATATTTAAGTACTATGTTTTTTTTGTTTGTTTTTTTTTATTTTAGTGATTTTAAATTTTTCACAATAAACCACTTCATACTGTCTAAACATTCAATAAAGCACATTAAACCCGTCACTAGATATGCATAGAATAGATAATTCATTTAATAATACTTTATTCTAGGCCTGTCTAGCCAAAAGTTTAGTGAGTTTTGTGTAGCTTTATGATAAACTTTTTGACAAATCTATGGTGGGTGAATTGAGAAAATGTATGCATAAATAAATAATACATAAAATTTAAATAAATATGCATATATATATGCAGCATGTTATATGTATGTATGTATATGTGTATATATATACTACTGTATATATGCACACACACACACACATATATATATATATATATGTATGTGTGTGTGTGCATATATATATATATCTATATATATATATATATATATATATATATATATATATATATATATATACTTATATATATATAGTATATATATAAATATGTACTGTAGGGCATGTTTGTCACTGTCGGTGGCCTTTTTGCCCTGAGTGCTGGTTAGGGACGACCCTCTGCTCGGCCTCTTTGGACCGCTGGTGGACCGCTGGCTCATTGATATGCAGAGGATGGGGTCGGCCGCCACAGCTGCAGGATACCCGCTCAGAGGGGCTCCAGAGGGAGAGGGGGAGGCCCAGGAAAAACCAACAAAAGAGCCCCCCCATTCCCGGTTTTCAGAGATTTTAATTCCCTAAATCCTCAAGCTCTCCTCCTCTCCTTCCTTAAACGTCTCCTTTCTCCTCTCACACACAGCCTGTCACCCGCGTTTCCCATCCTCTCGCTCGTCCTGAGCCATGAATGCAGCGGCAGCGGCCGCAGGAAGTCTCAGGAAGTGTCAGGATCTCTTCCCACTGGACGCGGGTGCTGCGCCGGCGCTCTCAGGCGCTTTCTTTCATTTGACCTTTTGCTTTTCTTTACTTCCTCTTGTGTTGCTCCCTTTCACACAGTTGGTTTAATTTACTCGGCTTTTACTGTCTTTCTCAATCTTCTCTGCACGTCTTGAATTTTCATGTTCAATTTTAGTAGAATACGGCAGATTATCTTCAATTATTTATATATATATATATATATATATATATACTTGTAAATATATATATATTACATATTCTATATACAGGATATATATATATATATAATTTACAAATAAATACTAATATATATGTATATATGTGTGTTTATATATATATATATATATATTAATCATTAATATTCTAAATATATATATTAATATATATATTAATATATAGAGAGCATTATATACACACACACACACAAATATTTATTTGTAAATATATTTAGAATATTAATGATTAATAAATAAATATATATATATATAATTACATATATAAAATGAGAAAAAAAAATATATGTAATCATTTTATATTATATACTATATATATATATTATAATATGAATATAATATTTTTTCACACACACATATATATACATATATAGCACATGTTTTTTATTATATATTATTAATATTAATTGTATATATGTAAATATAAATGTGTGTGTGTATATGTATATGTATATATATATATATATATATATATATATAAACTATGTATATGTATTATTTATATTATATATTAATATATTATATATTAATTATTAATATGAATGTTTGTATGTAATGTATTTTGAAATCTGCCTGTCACAGGTGATGTGAGTATGTCTGAGGTGTTTGGCAAACAATGGTCTCTTTCTCCAGAGTCTAATTTGTTTAGATGTTCTTTGTTTACAGAAACAAACACACACTTCTGCAGTAACATCAGTTGCAGGTGATGTGTGTGACAACACGAATAAATGCAAAACTACGTGAACAGCTGTCTCATTGTTCCTGGTTTATGTCTGCGTCATAGATCTGAGCCGAAAACAAGAGCAGCGTGTAAGGAAAGTAGAAGTGTTGAGTGTGAGAAAGAGGAAGGAACGCTGAGACAGGAAAAGTGCTAGAGTTTAGATGAGAAAGTGGCTGATGTACAGAGGAAGGTGAAAGAGATGAGACGGTCAGACGGATGTGGTGGTCGTGTTTGGGGTCACATGACTTGTGTAGGTGTGTGTGTGTGTGTTCCGTGATAGAATGTGGAACGCTGGATGTTTGGTTAGACAGCAGCTGTTCCCACAATGCTTTGTATAGTGGTTCTCTCTTTTTTATATTTATTTATATATATATATATATATATATATATTTAATATATTAGTGCTGTCAAGCAATTAAAATTTTTATCTAATTAATTACATGATGTGCCGATTAATTAATCGCAATTGAATCGCACATCAAATTTGGCTGAGAAATTACCCACAAAAGATGATTTAAAGTCATTATTGTGTTAAATGAGAAAAGCATCAAATAGACATTACAAAAAGCAGCTTTAGAAAGAAATATTTTATTTGATTTTCATTCTTGGGCAAACTATCCCCAACATATATATATATTTTAAATGAAATTATACTCTAAATAAGAAACTAAAACTGCCAGTAAGTGGCAGTAAATGTCTAAATGAGTAAGTCATTGAGTCATTCATTCATTCGATTCGTTCAAACGGCTGATTCATTCAAGAATAAAGTAAATGGCTCTCTTTATGAATGAGTCATTGAATCATTGATTCACCCGATTGATTCGCTCAACTCGGATTCATTCAGAAACTAAACACTGTTGTGTGTTGCTCTGGCTTTATAGGTAATATTTTTGTTGGTACAATAACAAAACAGACAGTATTGTGTCTAAAATATAACACAGTATTAACATTATTTATTGAACTTATTGCAATAAAAACAGCACTCGTGTGATATTACTTTACTATAGCATATGATATAAATATGAGACGACAACTCATACAGGGGCATTTTTTTTGCACTGAAATCTTGAATCTAGTTTTTATATTTAGATTAATTGAACTGAACCTATTTTTGTATCATTAAAACAACCATCTTCTGTAAAGCTGCTTTGAATTGATAAGCATTTTGGAAACCGCTCTACAAACAAACATGAATTTAATTTTTAGATTTTGGTTATATTGAGCTGCAATGTAAAGCTGTTTGACCAAAATACAGGAACTTGTCAAAGACAAACTTCTCTTTAAACTGGCGCATTTGTTCAGCTCTGATGAAGAAGTGTTTGTCTATGCATGCAGTCAGAGGTGTAAATCATCACGTGTGCGTCTTTTGCACACTATTGAAGGCAGTTTTTGCACTGCATGTGATCAGCATGTTTGGTGGCACTGCCCGTCATCAAAGAGGCAGCAGTGAATGACCCGTGTGCGTCAGAGATGCTGGCATGAAAACGTTGGACTCTGTGTGTCCCTGTGGTAGATTGATCTCACACCCTACACAATTACAACTTTGGCATCATAACTACAAACACATCTGTCAGTGCCCGTCAGGCCTGCGGTGTAAAGCAGCTTCCTGTTCAAACAAGAGCCGTCTGTCCGTTTGAGACACTTCCACATTAGCAAACATGCTGCGAAAGATACATCGTTCATGAATAAATAATGAAACTTTATCAGTTTGTTTTGTGTTTCTTTAAGTGTGCAAAAGGTCCCGATGTCATGCTGATGAGCGTGTGTCGTGTTATACGGTGTTCTGCGGGGTGGACATACTGTCCCGGGACTCACTTGGCATAGAGACAGACAGACAGACGGGTAGATAGACAGACAGACAGGCGTCCGGCCAGAGCTGGTCTGGGTTTCTGTTGAGTGGATGTGGTTAGGGAAAGGGTCACGTAACTCTGATCTTGGTCTAAGTGCTTTTGAAATCACACAAACCAGACACAAGAATTTGCACTTTGCAAGTTTGGAGTAAGATTTTTTTTATGTTTTTGAAAGAAGTCTCTTCTGCTCACCAAGGCTGCATTTATTTGATCCAAAATACAGCAAAAACTATTATTACAATTTAAAAATATAGCTGCAAGCATCAATTAAGGGGCCTATCACAAAGAAGCCATGATAAGTCATGGCAAGGAGCATCAGACCGACTGCAACAATGAGCAATTAAAGACATATTAAGATTATTTTAGGCAAAATGGCTGAAAAATCATAAACATAGTCACTAGTAATATGATTGAATGGTTTATTGCTTTCGATCAATAGGTGGCACTGTCACCAAATTTATTAGTGTTGTGGTCAGAGTGAGGTGACAATTACACATGCAAAGTTTGGTGTCAATATGTCAAAGCATTGCAGAGATATAGCAGCCTCAGAGTCGTTTTGGCATCATGCCATCAAATTTGTTGATGCGGTATACGAAAACGGTTTCGTAAATCGACACGAAATCCATAACTTTTTGCTGCCATAGTCTGAAGATGATACGTTTCTATTTTGGTGAAAATCAGAGCAATGGTCTAGAAGGAGTTCGAAAAAGTAGGTTTTAAAGAAAATCAAAATGGCCGACAGGAAGTTTGGCTGACTACGGCAAAATTGGTATCATGTGTTCTCGGCATGACCCAAGGAATCTGTTAAGACCAGTTTCATTACAATAGCATTAGCATTTTTGGAAATTACATTATAACTTTTGACCACAAGGAGGCGTTGTCTCAAAACATTTCGAATACCTTCAGGGCATGGTGGTGAAGACATATACAGAGTTTCATAACGATAAGCCAATGCGTTCGCAAAAGATAGCATTTTATGACAAAATTAAAAATGGCCGACGCCCAAAATGGCCGAAATGGGTAAATGCTATTCGACTCAGCATGCTGCACCGAATCTAAAGAGACCTATTTTGAAAATATAAGCAAAAAGAGCCATTTTTCATATCTCCTGGCCACTACGTGGCACTGAGCTGAAACTGTGCAGGTACCCTCAGGTCATGGTTGTCATAACATACACCAAGTTTGGTCAGAATACGCTAAAGCGTTGCGGAGATATAGCCTCATGGTCATTTTTGGCATACTCTTTGCCGAATTTGTTCGCGCGTTATTCGAGAACGGTTTGACGATTCAACTTGAATTCCTTAAAATTTTGTCATGGTCTAAAGATGATCTGGTTTAATTTTCGTGAAAATCAGAGCAACAGCCTAGGAGGCGTTTTAAAAAAAGCAGGTTTTTCGGAAAATGGCCAAAAATCACAAGACTTGTCTCTTTAGATTCGGTTCATCATAGCAATTTTCCCATGTCGGCCATTTTGGGCGTCGTCCATTTTGAATTGTGTTGTAAAACGCTATATTTTATGAACGCATTGGAGTAGCTTTACAAAACTCAGTATGTGTCTTCGACACAATGCCTTGAAGTTACTCAAAAAGTTTCGGGGCAGCGCCACCTTGTGATTAATGAAATTTCACAAAACGCTAATTGAGTAGTTTAGCCTATTGTCTTGAAAGATTCCTTGGGTAAAGCCAAGAACATTGATACCAATTATGCCATAATTGGCCGAACTTCCTGTCCACCGTTTTGATATACTTTTTTAAACTCCTTCTAGAACGATGGTCCGATTTTCACCCAATTTGACGTTGATCATCTTCAGTCTATGCTGGCAAAAAGTTATGGGTTTCATGTCGATAGACAAAACTGTTTTCGTTTACCGCATCAACACATTTGATGGCATGATGCCAAACTGCATCGGAGGCTATTTCTCTGCAAGGCTTTGGCATATTGAAACCAAATTTGGTGCGTGTCATTGCCATCCAACACTGACCACACCACATAAATTTGGTGTCAGCGCCACCTATTGGTCAAAAGTAATACACAATTATGTCACATCGAAAGTAATTGTATTAATGGGTTTTCAGCCATTTTGCTTAAAATCGTCTCTAGATTCCTTTTACTAATTTTTGCAGTTGGTCTGATGATCCTTTTGCCTCTACTTGACCCCTTAATTGTGGCTTGCAGCTATATTAATGGTTCTTATTATCAATGTTGAAAACAGTTGTGCTACTACAAAAGAACAGCATTTATTTGAAACAGAATCTTTTGTAACATTATAAATATCTTTACTGACACTTTTGATCAATTTAATGCGTCCTTGATGAATGCAAGTATTAATTTCTGAGTATTGAGCCCAAACTTTTGATAGGAAGTATATATTTACATTTACTCATTTAGCAAATGCTTGTATCACTTGAAAAAGAGGAATACAACAAGTGATTCATCAAAGTACTTCCTCCAGGAAGTGTGTGTTTTTGATTGCCAAAACCTCTTAGCCTGCAGAACAAGTTTGAGCGAGATGCTGTCCCATCTTGCCACGATGAAAAATGGCAACAGCCGTAATAACATATTGGGCATCTGGTGTGAATGAGAGTCTTAAGTACACAGGGCTCAAGGACAGATGTTCCCGCGGCTGTGGGCTTTGCTCTTCCTCCTCCCCAGTTGTTGTGAATCAGGTGGACTCATTTGTAATGCTTTAGGTTTATTGAAGTGCTGAAGCTCCACATCCGCAGAGACGGGCTGCTGTTGCGCTGCTCTAGTTTCAGGAGCCTTATAGAGACGCACACCGCCTATATAGGATGTATTATGTGGTTTGTAAATAATTTTTTATTACTAGACTGTTCCAGATTGTCTTATTAGACCAGGGATTCCCAAACTTTTGAGCTTAAATGCTCATGGTTCTCTGATGTAGGTTAATGGTCATGTGACATGCACACAAACAAAACAAAAGAAATCTTTTTAGTAAGTGGTTTATTTTGATTTGCCGTTATTTGGAAATGATTTCTTTCTTTATATTTTACATTCTTATGATTTTAATAATTTTTAGTGAGTGTTGTATTTTGACTATATTATTTAAAAATATTTATTAAAATTTTACATTTATATGATTTAATTAATTTTAGTGTTTTATTTTGATTGCTTTTATTTGGAAATTATTGAATTATTTATTTAATCTTACATTTTTATGATTTTAATAATTTTTAGTGAGTGTTGTATTTTGACTATTTTATTTAAAAAATATTTATTATAATTTTGCATTTTATATAATTAATTTTAGTAAGTGGTTTATTTTGATTACTTTTATTTTGAAATTATTGATTTATTTTTTTAATCTAACATTCTTATTATTTTAATATTTTTAGTAAATGTTGTATTTTTACTGTTTTTATATTAAAATTTTTTTATTAATTTTTTGTACGTTTTTTATTTTGATTGATTTTTTTGGAAATTATTTATTTATTTGCTTAAAATTTACATTATGATATTAATAATTTTTTAGTAACTGTTGTATTTTGACTGTTTTTATTTTAAAAAATATTTTTATAATTTTTTATAATTTTACATTTTTATGATTTATTAATTTTAGTTAGTGTTTTATATTGCTTTTATTTGAAAATTATTTATTGATTTCAGTTTTACATTCTGATGATTTTAATCATTTTTGGTAAGTGTTGTAATTTGACTTATGATTTAATAATTTTTTGTGTTTTATTTTGATTGTTTTTATTTGGAAATTATTTATTTATTTAAGTTTTACATTATGATATTAATGATTTTTAGTAAGTGTCTTATTTTGACCTTTGTTATTTTAAAAATATTTATTATAATTTTACATTTATATGATTTAATTAATTTTAGTAAGTGTTTTATTTTGATTTCTTTTGTTTGGAAATTTTTGATTTATTTAATCTTACATTCTTATGATTTTAATACTTTTTAGTGAGTGTTGTATTTGGACTTTTTTTTAAGAAATATTTATTATAATTTTACATTTTATATGATTTATTATAATTTTACATTTGTATGTTTTAATTATTATTTATTTATTTCAATTTTACATTATGATATTAATCATTTTTAGTAAGTGTTGTATTTTGGCTGTTCTTATTCTCAAAATATTTATAATTTTACCTTTTTTAAATGATTTAATTTAGATAGACCTTTATTGTCCCCAAGGGAAATTTGCTTTCACAGACTCTGTCAATACACAAAAATACGGACAATAACGACAAAATACGGACAATAACGAATACACTTTTAGTAGGTGTTTTAATCAAATAGTTTTTATTTGAAACAATTTTTATTTCAATAAATGGACAAGTTGAAATAGTTTGAACATCAGAAAATGGTCATTCTTTTAAGAAAGGTGTGATTTGATCTGAACTCTCCATGAGATTTTCATGTTATGAAGCAGGAATATGAGTTTAAATGATAAATGCCTGTATAGTTGCTTGTTTTGGGCCACTCGCTGCTCCTCTGGCCTGTCACAGCTGAAATGAGCCAAAAAGCATCTGAAACTCAGCGAGACAGACGTTTGCCGTGACACATCCACACTTTAGTGACAGAGGAAATGGGCCAATTAAGGACAGCTTGCTCAGACCCTGCATGGGGTTAATATTCAACTCCCGTAATTAAAAATAAATTACACTTTTCCTGGATAACTATTCAAACTGTCTCAGTGTTTCTGACGTGCCGCAGACTCCGCGGCTGCGTGTCTCTCCGTGTTTCTTTTTTCATTTCCAATTCCGCAACATCTGGTGCAGTGATTTCTGCACGTTCCTCAGCACAAATTGATTTTGGAAGCAGAATACGGCAGCAGTTTCTGCCGCTTTCTCTTGTGCTGTTCAGGAAACTGAGGTGTTTTAAGTTCAAACAGGGGTTTAAATCTAAATTTAGATGCATGCTTGTGTCATTCTTTCATTGTGCCAGCTGTCCGTTCAATAAACGATCTTAACCCTGTAAAGCCTGACATGATATAATGTATTCTTTGTGTTGAGTATCATATTTGATGCATCAGGCTCATATATAGTGAGAATATGGAGGAAAAAACATCTCAAGAAGACCTTTTACTCTGTTAACATTAAATCAAACCCAGTGTATTCCTCATGTTTTCTGTTGTGTTCTCTCTCTGTTCCTCAGGAGAGTATATAAAGACGTGGAGGCCGCGGTATTTCTTGCTGAAGAGTGACGGTACGTTTATCGGCTATAAGGAGCGTCCGCAGGATGTGGATCAGCTGGAGACGCCGCTGAACAACTTCTCAGTGGCACGTGAGTCTCTCGCCCGGACCGAAACTCACTGCAGTCTTCTTTAGTAAAGCCTGAGATGGTGACGTGGTTGTTCAGTGTGTATTTATTAAAAATGTTATGTGAACAGCAGCAATAAAAAGGGGTGATATGCAGTATGTAGTATTGTCACATTACATGTTTACTTCAGTGAAGGATTTTTACAATAAATGCAGTTGTTTTGCACTTTTTTAACAAAATTTTCTGTAAAAATATCATAATTTTTGACAGACCAGACAGAGATGCTAAAAAGTTGCGTGGAATATATAATATCAGGTTTATTTGCAACATTATACACCTATACAGTTGTTTGCACATTCTAAGTATTATTTTCTGTAAAATCAATTGGCACATTTTTCATTTTTTTAACAAAATTTTGTGTAAAAAAAAAAAAAAAAATTAAATAAAAAAAAAAAGTTAAATTTTTTTTACAGACAAAACAAATATGTTTAAAATGGTATTTAATATAATTTCAGGTTAATTTGCAACATTACAAATCATTTTTGCACCTTCTAAGTATTTATTTTTGTAAAATCAATCGACACATTTTGTATTTTTTAACAAAATTGTGTGCACAAAAAAATCTTAATTTTTGACAAACAAACCAGAGATGTTTAAAATTGCATTTAATATAATTTTAAGGGTGAATTGCAACAATTTTAGCAGTTTTTTTCCCCCCACCTTCTAAGTATTTATTTTTGTAAAAATTATTTGACACATTTTGCATTTTTAGACAACATTTTGTGTAAACAAAAAGACTTAATGTTTGACAGACAAAACAGAGATGTTTAAAATTGCACTTAATATAATTTCAGGTTAATTTGCAACAATATAAATAGTTTTTTTTTTTGTTTTTTTTTTGCACTTTCTAAATATTTATTTTGTAAAATCAATTGACACATTTTGCATTTTTTTTAAATTTTGTGTAAAAAAGTCTTAATTTTTTGACAGACAAAACAGATGATTAAAATTGTATTTAATATAATTTCAGGTTAATTTGCAACATTTTAAGTTGCTTTTCGCACCTTCTAAGTATATTTTTGTAAAATCGATTGACACATTTTTGCATTTTTTAACAAAATTTTGTGTAAATAAAGTCTTAATTTTTGACAGACAAAACAGAGATGTTTAAAATTGCAGTAAATATGATTTCAGGTTAATTTGCAACATTATAAATATTTTTTTTGCACTTTCTAAGTATGTATTTTTGTAAAATCTATTGACACATTTTGCATTTTTTGACAGCATTTTGTGTAAAAATTAGTCTTAACTTTTTGACAGACAAAACAGATTAAAGTTGTATTTAATATAATTTCAAGTTAATTTGCAAGATTATATGTAGTTTTTATTTGCACCTTTTTATTTTGTAAAATCGATTGACATCATGTTTGATAAATGGCACAGAAAAAGCAATGAACAAAATGGATTCTTTGGATATTAGATTAATGTTGCGGAAAAGTTTCAACACATCTTCAATAGACGGAAATGAGAAGTGACAATTAAATATATCATCCAAAACTGTATTTTGTGCATGCTTAATTTAATATATTATGCATGACTGGACCTGATTTTATTCTTTACTGGTTCGACACGAGGTCGTGCGAGCTTCCATCTGACCTCCATCAACACAAACAGTTTTATGTTTCCTCGAGGGACGTGCAGAACATATTAAGCATATTTGGGCCTCTTCTCGAGTCGCACCTCAGCAGAATTTTCCCAAGAAGCCCCGCCATCCCTGCGAAAACTGTTGAAATGATTGAACAGACTAATTAGACAGCCATAATGTTTGTTCAAGAGAACGCTTCCTCCCTGACACTTGTGAAATATAGTGGTTATTAAGTGGCTGATCCTCATTATTTATCTCGCCGCTGATGGAGGGTCTGGTTGAAGCGTTCTGGGCTGTCGAGGAGCCCGGTTGGATCTCAGTGGTGGTCTCACCCCGCTCCTCCATCTCGTCGACAGGCCGCTTGTGTCGTCTCTTACGTGACACATGTCTCCTCCACGGTCTCTCCTCGACATATGTTTGTGGGAAAGCGCTGGCAGAATCGCTGCTGGATGTTCGAGCGGATTGTGCTTTGTCGCGCTGAAAGCATAACTTTTACTCTTTGAGTGAGCATTTTTGAGGGGAGAGAACACAGACACAGCTTATTTCGGCTTCTCTCGGAAAAAAGACGTGAGTTTGAGTTTTTAACAACTGATGACATTCCTGTTTTCCTTAGACGCAGTTGTGCATTCATAGTTTGAATTGCAGAAGCATCTGTGTGTGAAACGAAAACACAACCGAGATATATTGATATCAGATTGCCATCATCGCAGCTTCTTTCTGAATCTTGCAAGGGCCGTGTGGAGTTTGTTTGCATCTCTTCGCAACAACTTTTTAGATGTAAAACTTCCTTTCTTACATTAGAACACCCTTGTGAGCAAATGTTAAGAGTAAACAACATTATTACACACAATATTAATGTTGATTATAATGCAGAAAATGAGAATGTGCTCATTTTTCACTGTTTTAGATGGACGTCTTTGGGCGTTGCGTCACGTCTCGCTGTTTTTTTTACGCCTTACGCCATGAACTTTGTGTTTTTAAGATGCCATGCCAAGTTTAGTTTTAAAGATTAAAAAATAAAAATTGTTTTGCAAAAATCCTGTATTTCCCCCCGTAATGGTCTCTCTGACGCAGGGTTATTATCATTAATTAAAACTAAAACCATAAAAAAAAACATTTTCATTACTTGAAAGAAAGTAAACATTACCTGAAATAAAATATAATATAAAAAAGCTTAAACTTATTTTATTTCAGCTAGTTGCCAAAGCAACATTTCTCATTTTTGTTTAGTTTAATGAAGTACTAAAATAACTAAAACTAAATAAACTAAAACTAATAAATAAAAATGATATAGACATATAAAAAAGTAATGAAACTGACAAAAACATAAAACAAAATTACTAAAACATTTTAAAAACATAAAATGTAAAATATAATTTAATAAAAATATAAGAAACTATAAATTAGACATTTGTTTGCATCCTTCCAACTTTTTAGATATGAGACTTTTCATTTCATAGTATTACACGCAATACTAATGTTGATTATAATGCAGAAAATGAGAATATGTGCTCATTTTTCACTGTTTTAGATGGACGTCTTTGGCCGTTGAGTCACGTCTCGCTGTTTTTTTTATGCCTTACGCCATGAGCTTTGTGTTTTTAAGATGCCATGTCAAGTTAAACATAGTTTTAAAAATTAAAAATACATTTTTTTTTTTTACAAATGCTTCTAGAAAACCCTTACAAAACCCATTTCCCCCTGTAATGGTCTGACGCAAGGTTTATCATCGTTACTTAAAACTAAAACCATACAAAAAAAAAACATTTTCGTTACTTGAAACAAAGTAAATATTAACAGAAAAAAAAAAGTCATATAAAAAAGCTTAAACTTATTTTATTTCAGCTAGTTGCCAAAGCAACATGTCTCATTTTTGTTTAGTTTAATGAAGTACTAAAATAACTAAAACTAAATAAACTAAAACTAATAAATAAAAATTTATAAAAATGATATAAAAAATAAAAAAAATGGCAAAAACATAGAACAAAATTACTGAAACATTTCGAAAACATAAAATGTAAAATATAATTTAATAAAAATATAACTCAAAAATTAAGAAAAACTATAAATTTGACATTTGTTTGCATCCTTACAACTTTTTAGATATGAGACTTTTCAATTTATACACACAATATTAATGTTACACACAATATTAATGTTGGTTACTATGCAAAGTGACAGAAAATGAGAATGTGTGCTCATTTTTCACTGTTTTAGATGGACGTCTTTGGCCATTGCGTCACGTCTCGCTGTTTTTTTTACGCCTTACGCCATGAGCTTTGTGTTTTTAAGATGCCATGTCAAGTTAAATATAGTTTTAAAAATTAAAAATACATTTTTTTTCTTTTCCAAATGCTTCTAGAAAACCCTGCATTTCCCCCTGTAATGGTCTGATGCAGGGTTATTATCATTAATTAAAAGTAAAACCATTAAAAACAAACATTTTCATTACTTGAAACAAACATTAACTAATAAAAAATTATACAAAAAAGCTTAAACTTATTTTATTTCAGCTAGTTGCCAAAGCAACATTTCTCATTTTTGTTTAATGAAGTACTAAAATAACTAAAACTAAACTAAAACTAATAAATAAAAATTAATACAAATTATATAAACATATAAAAGATCATAAAAATGGCAAAAACATAGAACAAAATTACTAAAGAATTTCGAAAACGTAAAATGTAAAAATATAATTTAAATAAATAACTAAGAAAATTAAATGGGGGGTATCACACACAGTTTCTGCCAGTCTAATCGTTAATCTTGAGTACCTATAGAGTAGTAGAGCATCCTTCATATCTCCAAAAAGTCTTTAGTTTTATCATATTTATAAAAGATACATATGCTGTACCGAGTCTTTCCGAAAACAGGCGAGCGCCTGGAGGCGTGCCGTGTGAGCGGAGCTAAAGAGTCACGAGTACGCGCAGCTTTTGCGTAGCGATCGTCTGCAAGCTATCAATGGTCAGCTAAACAAATGTATTTAAACACACACAATACACCATCGCGTCATCCATGGATAACTTTTGAATCACTATAATGAATATAGCGTATAGTGAATGATGAATAATGAATTTATGAATTCACTACGTTCGTGTTGTTTACATTATATGCACTTAGGCGCCTATTGCCAACAAACAGACATTTGAAGCAGTTTTACTCTCCAGCTGCGGTTCCGACTCATGACCGGGATCATTACCACTGTGACCGCTCCATCTTTCAGTTTCAAACGATCTGTAAATCCAGCGTAGAACTGGGCCTTGTTTATGAAACCATAAGCACTGATCCTGAGGGCTCGAGCAGCCACGGAAAAACACGAGATATTCTCCATTCATTTTAACCAATAAAAAAGTGATTGCAACTATCAGTTCCTAATAGTTATTTTAATAACAAATATCGAGAGCGCATCAATGTAATGCGTGAGCACAAATCTCTCAGCTCCACTGAACACTGGGTTCTTTGGGAAGCAAGGTTATCTTTCCCTCAAAACCAAAAATACACTTCTTTGGTGACATTGTTGATTTCGTTTAATCCTGTGACCTGTGCAGCGCTGCCGACAACTTCCGTAAAGCCGAACGCGTGTTGATGGGCGTGCTCTTGCTCTCTCGCTCTGGTCGACGTGTGCATGCGCACTCTTCCGGGAGAAGTGCCCGTACAAGAAATTCCACCGTTCTGATGTCACACAGGCACATACTCGAAAAAAGACCACGAGGATTTGGAAGAGTATTTTTGGCACAGAAATACTCCATCATACGTCCAACTCGTGTTTTGAAACGTTGGCCATGTTTAGCATGAGAATCCAACTCTTTAACAGTGTAAATAAGTCAGAGTACATGAAATAGCATTAAGAAAAACTGTAAATTTGACTTTTCATTTAATAGTATTACACACATTATTAGTGTTCGTTATTATGCAAAGTGACAGAAAATGAGAATATGTGCTCATTTAAGCATATTTTTTTCACTTTGGCTGCTGTCACGTCTCGCTGTTTTTTTTTGTTTTTTTTTTTACACCTTACGCCATGAGCTTTGTGTTTTTAAGATGCCATGGCAAGTTAAATATAGTTTTAAAAATTAAAAATATATATATATTTTTTTTTTTACAAATGCTTCTAGAAAACCCTGCATTTCCCCCTGTAAAATATATATTGCGTCGTTTTTAAGATGCTGTGTCAAAATGCTTTTGTTTTAAAAAGGCTTTCAGAAAACCCTCCATCTGTTTCATTACGCTCTCTCTGAGGGGCGAGTTGAAATGTTTTTCTGCGGCATGCTGTTGATAGGTTTTATGTTCTGTTTTAGCCAAAATTTTCTCTTTTAAGAGGCCATTTTAAAGTGGAATCAGACATTGAATATTGTGTAAAGTTTGTATCTGAGCGTGTGCCGTGCGAAGCGCACCTGTTCGGCTCCGGCGTGCCGCTGTGGTTCCCTACTGAGTGTGTGTAATGTACTGCTGCAGAAACACGCAGATAAAGATAAATGATTGCAACCGTCATTTCTCTCCCTGTCCGTGTCTCTGGTGTGGTTTTCCCCGGATGTGTCCAGAGTGTCAGCTGATGAAGACGGAACGGCCCAAACCCAACACATTCATCATACGCTGCCTGCAGTGGACCACTGTCATTGAACGCACCTTCCATGTGGAGACGCCCGAGGAACGGTCAGACACATGCATACACCTGTATATGTGCTCTTTATTCACTGTATGCAGATCTCAGATATTCACCGCTTATTCTACAGAGAAACTAGTGTGCAAGAACCAGGGTTATTATATACAATCTACTTACAAAGGAAAATCACAGGCGATTTGTCAGAACCAACAATAATTGTAATACAAAAAGAAGTGTTGGTTTGCATGTTCACTGTTGTTGCTGTTGTAGGGAGGAATGGACCAAAGCCATACAGACTGTTGCCAACAGTCTGAAGAAACAAGAGGAGGAGATGATGGACTCGTCACATGACCACATGCACATGGAGATGTCTGTGACCAAACCTCCGCACAAAGTGGTACAGACACTCTTTTGTTTATTAAATATTAATGCTAATAAAATATTAACTTTGCAAATGTAACTTAAAGAGATAGTTCACCCCAAAATGAAAGCATTTCACAACTATTCACAACCTTTTTGAAAACTTTTTTAAACTCTGGTAAAATTGATCAAGTTTGCGTTCAAAACTGACCGAACACAATAATCGAAACATGTATATTTTTATGAAAAAATATGAAATGAATGTACTTTATTTTAGTTCACTGATATTTTTTCTTTGTCTCATGATACTTATTAATATTCACCTCTGTAATATGCACCATCTATATTACAGAAAAAAATGGAAATGGATTTATTTTAACATTTCTTATTATAAATAAAAATAATAAAATATTTAAAAAACATATTCTTTTATTATTTCAGACAATAAATGCAACATAATTTTTTAAAGATTTCAAATTAATGTACTATATTTTAGTTCACTAATATTTTTTCTTTATCTTTCATGATACTTATTAATATTCACCTCTACAATATGAATCATCTATTTCTACATAAAATAAATATTGGGAAAAATATTGTATTATTGTTTAACATTTTTTATTATTATTAAAATAATATAAATAATAAAATATTTTTAAAAGCATATTTTTATTATTTAAGACAATAAGAGCAACGTTTTTTTTTTTTTTTTTTTAAAAATGAAATTAATGTACTATACTTTAGTTTAGTTTTCTTTATCTTTCATGATACTTATTAATATTCACCTCTACAATATGCATCATTTATTTCTACATAAAATAATAAAATATTAGAAAAATACATATTTTTTTATTATTTAAGATAGTAAGCACAACATCATTTTTTGAAAATATGAAATTAATTTATTACATTTTAGTTCACTAATATTTTTTATCTTTCATGATGCATAACAATATTCAATTTGCACAAATGTAATTCTATATTAAATAATAAAATATTGGACAAAGAAACTTATTTTATTAGTGTTTTTTTTAAATATTAAATTAATGTACAATATTTTAATTCACTAATATCTTTCATGAAACTTAACAATATTCACCTCTCCAATATGCACCATTTATTTGTATTTAAAATAATAAAATATGAGAAAAAAACACATTTTAAATTATTTTTGAGTTACTGCAGTATTCAAGTTAAAAATAGAACAAAAATTCAGTGAATCAAGGCAGATTAGTGCCATCTGATGGAAAACAATAATGAAAATCTTATGTTATAAAATGATGTAACCGCTAGATGCCTGTATAGCCCTATATATAAATATATTAACAGGGTTGTGCAATCTCTAGTTGCAGAGAACAGTGTTTTCAGACATAATTACTTACTTTTGTTAGGTTTGCATTTGTTTATTTGGACATTATCAACTGCTACTTTTTGTCAAAAGTTTAGAATTTGTTTGACATGTTGAATTGAAGTGCAAATATGCAAAAAAATAGTTTTGTCCTACAGTTTTTGTGTGTGTGTTCACATAGCCATTGCCATAAAAGTCACCAAGTTTCGTACCATTTCAATTAAGTAAAAACTTTTAACAAATCTAAAATGTCTTAAATGACCAAAGACTACAATAGGGTTAATGTGTTTTAAACTCAAACGCTTAATGAGTCCAAATTGAGTCATCTTAATCGAAAGAACCTTGTTAGTTCTTAAATAAAATGTCAGCATGAGGAACATTGTCCACTTGCTCTGTATAAAACATCAGTTCCCACGCTCACATTTCTGGCATTCTTAGCATTTGCAGCAGTTCAAAGGTCAAACACGGAGCCGTCACATATAGCTCCGGCCCGTCAGAGTCGTGTCAGTATTTTGTGTTGAACTCGTGCAGGTGTTTGTTTGCTGACAGCTGATGTGTGTTTCAGACTATGCATGACTTTGAATACCTCAAACTCCTGGGAAAAGGCACTTTTGGGAAGGTGATTCTGGTGAAGGAGAAAGCAACGGGAAAATATTACGCCATGAAAATCCTCAAGAAAGAAGTGATTGTAGCCAAAGTGAGTAACAGCTGGAAAAATATAAGACAACTGAGAAATATTTGACTACTAAGTGTGTTTGTGCTTGTGTGCTTAACCATATTTTGAGTACAGTTTTGACCACAGAAGTGAGCTTAATCTAACAAAGCCTCCTTTAGTTAGTTGATGTGAAATGATGTATAAATAAAGTAAATAAATATGCTGAAAGTTTTCTGTTAGGTTTAGGGTGTGGGTTAGGTTATAGCAGTGGCGTTAATTTACCAAAAGCCAAGCTGATTTACCAAAATTACCAAAAGCTAGGTACTTCATCAAATCTTACTTCCTTTACATGACAAAAAAAAAAGACGACAAGTGTGTGTGTGGTGCGTCCAAAGATGAGTCAC
Source organism: Mylopharyngodon piceus (assembly GCA_039654765.1). Lineage (NCBI taxonomy): Eukaryota > Metazoa > Chordata > Actinopteri > Cypriniformes > Xenocyprididae > Mylopharyngodon > Mylopharyngodon piceus. The sequence continues at coordinate 1,337,794 of CM077449.1, forward strand.
ATATAGCTTTGATCATAACCCAGCAAATTAGACAGTTATAGACCACTGTTATAAGAGTTAAGGACTTTTGGACTTTCAATTACTTCACACAGCTCAAAAGTCTGAATATTATCCAATTTAAGTGTTATTTTTTTTTCGGCATATATCATTCTGAATAATCAGTTATCGGTATTGGCATGGGCAGATATCATTCTGAATAATTGGTTATCGGTATCGGCATGGGCATGGGCAGATGTCATTCTGAATAATCAGTTATCGGTATCGGCATGGGCAGATGTCATTCTGAATAATCAGTTATCGTATTGGCATGGGCAGATATCATTCTGAATAATTGGTTATCGGTATCGGCATCGGCAGATATCATTCTGAATAATCGGTTATCAGTATCGGCATCAGCAGATATCATTTTGAGTAATCAGTTATCGTATTGGCATGGGCAGAAATCATTCTGAATAATCGGTTATCGGTATTGGCGTCGGCAGATATTCTGAATATTCGGTTATCGGTATCGGCATCAGCAGATATCATTCTGAATAATCGGTTATCGGTATCGGCATCAGCAGATATAATTCTGAATAATCGGTTATCGGTATTGCATCTGCATATATCATTCCGAATAATCAGTTATCGGTATCGGCATCTGCATATATCATTCTGAATAATCGGTTATCGGTATCGGCATCAGCAGATATCATTCTGAATAATCAGTATCGGCATCAGCAGATATCATTCTGAATAATTGGTTATCGGTATTGGCATCGGCAGATATCATCCAGAGTAATCTGTTATCGGTATTGCATCTGCATATATCATTCTGAATAATCGGTATCGGCATCAATGAATCTGACTAAACTTCACAATGAATCTTTTATTTACATCATGTCTCCGCTTTGTTATAATGAGAGGATTTGTGCACATGTAAAACTTAAAACTCATTCAGCATTTTGAGCGATACTGAGGAGATTTTCACCACCTCAGAAATGCTTGTTATTGGCTACAATACTCAATGCTGCAAAGTCATGTTGTAAATAGACACCTTTGCAGCGCCGTTAAACTTGTGTGACACGAATATAACAATCAGAACGCTTTAATTTACCTTCTTTTCTCCTGTACTAAACAATAACAAATTATATGTTACCTGTAGTAATATAACTTTGTTAATCCTGCAATAAAAATATTACTTTGCATTGACCTGACCAGGAAGCCAAGGTATGATAATATACCCAATTGACGCCCCTGTTTTCAGTGAGTTTTTTATGTCACGTTTAATGACTACATCAATCCCATACTTACATGTGTGTGATTTCATCACTTTACTATTATTCTAACATGTGTAAAACAGTCATGCTGAAGAGTGAGTAGCTGCGTCTGAACTCTTGACTGGTTCTTTCAGGATGAAGTGGCTCACACACTCACAGAGAACCGTGTGCTTCAGAACTCCAAACACCCCTTCTTGACGGTGAGAGACTCTCAGACTCATCCAAACACTCCTGATCTCCTCTTCTTCTTCTTCAACACCCTCTCGTCTCAAGCACGTCTGCCTGTTTATCCATCAACACAATGCGTTTTAGAGGAGTTCAAGCTGCTTCTTCAAATTGAATAATGTCGCCTGTTTCCGCTTCCTTCGCCAGTGAATAGCAAAAGTTTCCTCCTGGATCAAACATTGCAAAATATGTTTGCTTACTTAGTATTTTTGTCTTGTTTTCCAGCACACATTCTTAAATCAAGATGCATGTACTTGATAAGCAAAATTACTTAAGATATTATGTCTTGAATTTCTGAAAAATATATCAATATTAATTGTTTTTTATTAATATTAATGGGGTCAGAAAAAAAAACTTAATTCAAAGGGAAAACAAGTTTATTTTTCTGACCCCACTGGCAGATATTTGTTCTTGTTTTAAGCATAAACTCACTTCATTTTTCTTTTTTTTTCTTAATATCTTATGCCATTTTACTTCTAAAGTAAATGTATCTTGATTTAAGAATGTTTAGATATTTGTATTGGGAAAAAAAAGACAAAAATACTGAGGGGAAAAAAGTGTAAATATGTCAAATCTTTCTGATTCATTACCATGAGAAACCTGTTTGAAAACAGTCATTATTTTTGCACTTTTATTTGGTGCTTATATTGGATGCTAAATGTATTTCAGAGAACATAATGGAGGAATTTTAATTTGTAATGAGGATGAAATCAAAATTCCTTATTTATTTTTTATATAATATCACTGCAGAATTTTTCACTATTCCTTTAATAGCGCCTCAGTATTTGTCTTGTTTTCCAGTACAAATATCTAAACATACTTAAATCAAGATACATTTACATGAGACACAAAATGACATATTAAATCTTTCTTTTCTGAGAAATTAATGAAAATGAAGTGAGTTTATGCTTAAAACAAAAACAAATATCCACCAATTCAGTCAGAAAAATAAACTTGTTTTCACTTTGAATTAGGCTTTTTTTTCATCCCATTGGAGGATATTTGTTCTCATTTTAAGCATAAACTCACGTCATTTTGATCATTTTCTCATAAAACAAGGCTTAATATGTAATTTTGCATCTCCAGTAAATGTATCCTGATTTAAGAATGTTTAGATATTTGTGCTGGAAAACAAGACAGAAATACTGAGGAAGAACATCACATTTTGCTTGTGTTATTAAATGTCTTTATAATTAATATTTAATATAATTATTTAATACATTGTTGCTTGTATTTCTATGCATGAATTCACATGTTTAGGCTCTGAAATACTCCTTCCAAACCCACGACCGTTTGTGTTTCGTCATGGAGTACGCCAACGGAGGAGAGGTAAGGCTGAGATCTTCTCAGACCAGAGCTTGAAAGGATCATTTACAGTAATAAACGTTCCAGCATTCATTCCTTCCTGCAGCTCTTCTTCCACTTGTCACGGGATCGGGTTTTCTCAGAGGACCGAGCGCGCTTCTACGGGGCGGAGATCGTGTCTGCGCTGGACTACCTGCATTCAGAGCGAAACGTGGTCTACAGGGACCTGAAGGTCAGGAGCTCAACTGTTCATAATTTCAGATATATTGTCTACATGTGGAAATGAAATGCTGCCAAATCCTCAGTGACTCCTCTACGGCATCATTATTCACTAAATAAACCATTTTATACATTATTATGGTAGTCATTATGGATGAATCCACATCTTAATGTCTTAAAAACTTAAAATAAGCTGTATTTTTTATAATAACATCTTAAACTTGAGTTATTAAAGTACTTTTAATGGTGGTAAAATCACAGTAATGAACATTGGCTTAATGCTTTTATAAAATGGTAGCAACAACAGTATTATAAAAAGAAAGTATATGTTCAATAAATAAATAGCCTAAATTTATTAATAATAATAGCCATAAATAATACATTTTAGGATTTTAGTTTTATCATTTTTGTTATTGTTATTTATATTTGTTTTATTATTATTTATATTTGTTTTGTATACAATGCTGTATTCTAACATTTTAAATTTGTAAATATTGATGTCAGATGTGGATCATCCAGTCAGATTTAAGAGTCTGTTTTGTAAGGCAGCTTTAACTGTGAAGTTTGATGTTGTTGATATTTTGCAGCATTATTTGGGAGAGATTTTCTTTCCTTAAGAAAAATCAAACTATTGGTATCGGCATCAGCTATCATTTTGAATAATCGGCAGTGGCATTGGCAGATATCATTCTGAATAATCGGTATCGGCATCAGGTATCGTTCTGAATAACCGATTATCGTATTGGCAGATATCATTCTGAATAATCAGTTATCGGCATCGGCAGATATCATTCTGAATAATCGGCATCGGCATATATCATTTTGAATAATTGGTTATTGGCAGATATTCTGAATAATCGGGTATCGGCATCGACAGATATTCTGCGTAATCGGCATCGGCAGATATCATTCTGAATAATCAGTATCGGCATCAGCTATTATTCTGAATAATCTTTTATTGGTATTTGCATCGGCAGATATCATTCTGAATAATCGGTTATCGGCAGATATCATTCTGAATAATTGGGTATCTGCATCGACAGATATTCTGCATAATCGGCATCGGCAGATATCGTTCTGAATAATCAGTATCGTCATCAGCTATTATTCTGAATAATCGTTTATTGGTATTTGCATCGGCAGATATCATTCTGAATAATTGGTTATCGGCATCGGCAGATATCATTCGGAATAATTGGTTATCGGTATCGGAATCAGCAGATATTCTGAATAACCTGCATCGGCAGATATTCTGAATAATTGGTATCGGCATCAGCTATCATTCTGAATAATCAGTTATTGGTATCGGCAGATATCATTCTGAATAATTGGTTATCGGTATTGGCATCGGCATATATCGCTCTGAGTAATCAGTTATCGGCATCGGCATGTATCATTCTGAATAATTGGCTATCGGTATTGGCATATATCATTCCGAATAAACGCTATTGGCATCAGCATATATCATTCTGAATAATCGGTATCGGCATCGGCAGATATTCTGAATAATCGGTATCGGCATCGGCAGATATTCTGAATAATCGGTTATCGGCATCGGCAGATAGCATTCTGAATAATCGGTTATCGTATCGGCGGAGAAATTTAGTATCGCTGCATCTTTAATTATTAATCTGTAATCCACAGCCTCGGCAAATAGTCCTGAGCACGTAAATTAACAGCAAATTTTAATTTTGTGTGATCTATCCCTTTAACTGTGAAGTTGATGTTGTAAGTCTCTCTGACCCGTCCAGATGATGATACTGTAGGTCAGCAGAACACCCCGTGTTTTGCTTTCTCTTCGTTTCTCCTTCTTCTCCTCCTCTCTTTCTGTCTTGGCTCTGGGCTGCTCAGGTTCATGTGAAAGTGCCAGTGTAGCAGGACGGGTGTTTGTGCTGACTAGTGTTCTCGGGCCTCTGGCCACGTGTGAGCTACAGCTGCCAGGTGACTGTGAGGACATGCTGATATTAACACACACCGACAGAGGTGCCCGCAGATGCCGTCCTGTACTCTTCCACTCCAACATTTGAACTGGAGTATGGAACTGGCTTGGATGGTTGACATTTTATTCATTTCTATTTCACAAGAACGCAACACAAGCCAGGCCGGATTATAACATATCAGCAAGCTCTCTGTAAAATAAAATGGTTTAAGAAGACGGGGAGACAAAAAAAAACACTGTTGTGAGAGTTTGAGGTTTGACATTGATGTTTAATAATAACAAATATTTCAAGACTAACCATGAGTTTAGACATTAAGTGATGATAAGTGTACTTTTCAAATCCTTGTTTTTTTTGTGGGTTTGTTTGTTTGTTCATTTAATATATTTACATATATTATATATGTATATTAATATATTTTATTTATTTACTTTTAAATTTGACTTTTTATTTATTTGTTTGTTTTTTATTTTAGTTTTTTATTTAAATATTTACTTTTTATTTATTTATTTACTTTTTAATTTAATTAATTGTATCGGCATATATCATTCTGAATAATCGGTTATAGGTATTGGCATTGGCATATATCATTCTGAATAATCGGTTATCGGTATCAGCATCGGCAGATGTCATTTTGAATAATCGGCATTGGCTATCATTCTGAATAATCGGTTATCAGCATCGGCAGATATCATTCAGAATAATCGATTATCGGTATTGGCATCGGCATATATCATTCTGAATAATCGGTTATCGGTTATATTTAAATTAATTAATTAATTAATTAATTATTTTTTATTTTACTCTTTATTTATATATTTACTTTTAATGTATTTATTAACTTAATTGATTTACTTTTTTATTTAGTTATTTATTTTTTAAATACATTTAGTTTTTAGTTTATTTGTTTATCTATCTATTTATTTCTATATTTTTTACATGTTTTTTTATTTATTTACATTCTAATTATTTATTTACTATTTTATATGTTTATTTACTTCTTTTCTTATCAAATGGTGTGATTGTAGCTTTTTGAAGCTGGTTGGTTTGGCTCAAGGCCTTTTTGAAATACCTTTGATGGAAATTATGAAATTCTGTCACTGTTGTGATTCTATAGAAAAAAACTGAATTATTTGCGCTCTCTTTTCTGCCATTGTCTTTCACAGCTGGAAAACCTGATGCTGGATAAAGACGGTCACATAAAGATCACTGACTTCGGCTTGTGTAAGGAGGGCATCACAGACGGAGCCACTATGAAGACCTTCTGTGGGACTCCAGAGTATCTGGCCCCTGAGGTGAGACCAACCACATGATCAAACCATTCACAGAACCCATTATACTGATCTGAAGAGCCTGTAATCAAACATCAAGAACCTTTTGAATCTCCAATGCAGGGATTCACAAAACAAACCGTATTTTGCATATTTTAAGTCTATTTATAAACATTGGCAAAATAACATATTTTCATTGGCAAAATAGAGGAAAAACAGACAATATTGTATCTAAAATGTAAGTCAACTAATAGCCTAATAATATCGCGTTTGCAAATGTGCTGATATTCGGGAAAACAGCACTTTTGGTCATGTGATATTGCTTATAAATATTAAAAACTTATACAGAGACTTTTTTTGCACCATATCTTGGTTTTTGGAAGCATTTTTATTAATTTTGGTGGCATTTTTGCCCCAAGCGCATAGCAAAGGCCGCTACTGCAGGTATGACATGTGGCAGCTCAAGGGTGTGTGTGTGTGTTTGTGTGTGTGTGTGTTTGGGAGAAGAGCTGCCCATGTTGACACAGTTGCGGCCACGTTGTTTTTAGCCCACCATTTTGGAATCTGCTGGGAAAGGGGCTTGGCAGAGTTGCGGGAAACGTGAGCGTCCCGGTGCAGTCAGACGGGCCACCAGCGCTCCAGCTGACGCCCACAGCTGCCCCACATCATATCATGGGACAACAACACCCTGAATGGGGCTTTCCTCTGCCCTCTTGTGGGGGCTGCGCGTGTGCATGTGTGGATTGGCTATAAATGGTGTGTTTATTGTTCTAAAAATGTTTAGGGTTCAGGGTTAGTATATAGTAACTAGTTTTATTTAAAAGTCTATGCTCTCATTTTGACTCATAATGTTTGAATATGTTACTCTCTGAGACTGTAAGATTGTCTAGGATCAGATTTGATATTAATAGTCTAGTTTCCCAAACTAAAATGGCAAGAGGTTTGTGAGTTTATAAAAAGCTGATAATTAGTTCAATCTTATTATCCTATTTCAGTTGAATAACATAAAAAATAATAATAATATTTTAAATTGTTGTTAAATGTTACAAATATTTTTAGAAGTACCCCTGAGATTTTAAGTAAATATTTTAATAATTCATTTGCATGCACATTTGCATATTCACGGTTCTCTGATTTCGGTTAATGGCATGACATGACATAAACAAGTACTTTATTTATTTATTTTGACTTAATTTATTACAATTTTATATTTTAATTAACTTGAGAAAACCATGATTGTGATCATTTAATAATAATAATAATAATAATAATAATAATAATAATAATAATAATTTGTTGTTAAATGTTATAATGTGTTAAATTATTTAAATGTCTTAAAGTCTCAGGTGTACTTTATTTTAAAATTATTTATTACAATTTTACATTTTATTTAACTTTTGAAAACATCATGTTTGTGATAATTTAATGATAATAATAATAGTAATAATAATAATAATAATTTATTAAATAAATGTTAAAACATGTTGTGAAATTATTGAAATCTTAAAATCTTAGATGTACTTTTATTTTAAAATTAATTATTACAATTTTACATTTAAATTAACTTGAGAACATCATGTTTGTGATAATTTAATAATAACAATAATAATAATGATTTGTTGTTAAATGTTATAATGTGTTGTTAAATTTATTTATTATTTAGTTTTATATTTATACATTTACTTTTATTAATTTACTTTCTGAATGTATTTTTTATTTGTTTATTTATTTACTTTTTAATTAATACATTTTTTATTTACTTTTTATTTGTTTATTTTTAATGTATTTATTTGTATTGTAATGTATTTACTTTTAATTGATTTACTTTTTAACTGATTTACTTTTTATTTATTTAAAAAAGTAATAATAATAATAATTTGTTGTTAAATGTTAAAACGTTGTTACATTATTGAAATATTATCTTAAAATCTCAGGTGTACTTTATTTTAAAATTATATATTACAATTTTCATTTTAATTAACTTGAAAACATCATGTTTGTGATCATTTAATAATTATAATAATAAATAATAATAATAATAAATTGGTTTAGCTGACAAAAAAAGTTTGTGAAACCCTGAAGTAAAGGAATAACTCGTTAATTCTGTCATCATTTACAGCCCATATACATGTATTTTTTCTGTTAAGCACAAAAGGAGATGTTTATCAGTATCTCTTCTATAAATACCCCAAAATGACTAAATAAGCAGCTTGAAGGCATCATAACCGTCGTCCATATGACTAATGCGCAATATTAGTTTTCTGAAGTCATACGGTATCTTTGTGTTTGTGTTTGCATCAATGTGAATGAGAATCACAAGATTTTTGAGGAAATAAGGACTTAAATTTCATTTCTGTTCCTCATAGACAGTCTTCAGAAGTCTTTTGTAGTTTTTGTAGCTCCACAGCACTGTTAAACATCTGTATATCCCCTAAAACAGAGTCATACAGGTTTGGAACATCATGATGACAGAATGATGATTTTCGGCTGAATTGCTCCGTTAGACGCCCTCATACGAGACGTCCAGGAACCCGTGTCACCTTTCTCTCCTCGTCCCGGCAACTTCAGTTCAATCCCCATGTTGACATGACAACACGGCCCGGCGCGGGACACTTCGGGGGGTGTTGCTATGGAGACGGGTGGCCTCTCTGGAGTTGGGCCCAGGCCGTGTTACAGGTTGTTCCGCTGTAAACAATGACCTTGTTGTGCGTGTGGAGCTCTGGAATGCTGTTACGTCTGGAAATATTCCACCGGCCCAGAGAGAGAAAAGTGAGGGAGGGATGAGAGAATTCGGCAGAAAACAGGTGGAAGTGTTTGAAATGCACAACGACACATGGAAAAATGGATGTTTTGTGTGCTTTACAGAGCAGTGGCTCTCAACCAGGATCCACTAGGGGGCCGAAGATGGCTTAAAATCATTTAAATAAAACAAATATGTTTTAGAATAAGGTAAAACATGTTACCTCAAAAAATCAGGCTTCTCACGATCTTGGATAAAAAAATGTATTACCATATAATATATTATAATATAGTTGCAAGCAGCAATTATTGTGGCCAATCACAATAATGGCATAATGAGTCATGCCAGCATGGCTGGAACATCAGAGCAACTGCAACAATGAGTGGTTAAAGACATTTTTAGTTTATTTTAGTCAAAATGGCTGAAAAATCACAAATACAATCAGTAGTAATACGATTTAATTGCTTATAATTTTTGACCAATAGGTGGCACTGTTATCAAATTATTATAGTCAGTGTGAGGTAGTGTTGTCAAAAGTACCGATTTCGATACCAAGTCGGTACTGAAATTTTAAAAATTTGAGGCTTTTAGCGCTATTGAGCGGATTCGTAAACACCTCTGATTGGCCGTTGTGTTCAGGCGCTCAACAGATATGTCTGTGATTGGCTACAATGATCATCGCACAGGAGCGTTTGAATTTGAAAGCATTTTAAAAGCGGGAGCGTTTGGAAGCAGGCGGACCTGTCTGCGTGTGTATCTGTGTAAGCACTCGGTGAAGAGCGTCACAGATGTCTATTTACAACATGTTTTTGAAGTGTTGATCATTGTAGCCAATCACAGACATATCTGATGAGCGTGTGAACACAATAGCCAATCAGAGGTGTTTATGAATCAATCTGCTCGACAGCGCTCAAAGCGTCACATTTTTAAAATTTCAGTACCAAAGTCTTTACTTTTGACAGCACTAGTGTGAGGTGACAATGACACATACAAAGTTTGGTGTCACTCTGCCAAAGCGCTGCAGAGTTACAGCCTCAGAATCAGCTTGGCATCATGCCAACAATTTCGTTGATGCATTATTCGAGAACGGTTTAGTCAATCGAAAAGATTTTGGTAACTTTTTGCCGGCATGTTCTGAAGATGATCTGAGCCAATTTTGGTGAAAATCAGACCAATGGTCTAGGAGGAGTTTGAAAAAAGTTGTTTAGATAAATTCAAAATGGCGGACAGCCTGTTCAACTAAATATAGCATAATTGGTATCATTGTTCTCGATATGACTCAAGGAATCTATAAAGACCAGTTTCATTAAAATAAACAAAATTATTTAAAAGCTATTAGAATTTTTTAAATTTCATTATAAATTTTCACCAGAAGGTGGCGCTGTTCCGGAACTTTTTGAGTAACTTCGGAGCATGGTCCCGATGACACATACCAAGATTTCGTAACAATATGCCAATGTGTAATGTGTAATTTACAGCATTTTACGACAAAATTTAAAATGGCCGACGCCCAAAATGGCCAATATAGGCAACTTCCGTAAAAAAATGTTCAGACGTTATAAGCAAAAATAGCCTTTTTTCATATCTCTTGGGCAGTAGATGGTGCTGTGCCAGAATGCTGCATGTAGACTCAGGTCATGCTTGTGATGACGTACCAAGATTCATCTCGAGAACCTAAACCAATAGCCTTGCATCTAATTTGACGTGTTCTTTGTCGAATTTGTTTATGCGTTATTCCAGAATGGTTGGGTTTATGATGTTGAAGATGATCTGAGTCAATTTTGGTGAAAATCAGACAAACATCAGAGCAACTGCAACAATGAGTGGTTAAAGAAATTTTTATTTTAGTCAAAATGGCAGAAAAATCACAAATACAAACACTAGTAATACAACTTATTTGCTTATTACTTTTGACCAATAGGTGGCACCGTTATCAAATTATTATGGTGTGGTCAGTGTGAGGTGAAAATGACACCAAATTCAAAGTTTGGAGTCAATATGCCAAAGCGTTGCAGAGTTACAGCCTCAGAATCAGCTTGGCATCTTGCCAACAATTTCGTTGATGCATTATTCGAGAACGGTTTGGCCAATCGAAAAGCTTTTGGTTACTTTTTGCCGGCATGTTCTGAAGATGATCTGAGCCAATTTTGGTGAAAATCAGACCAATGGTCTAAGAGGAGTTTGAAAAAGGTTTTTTAGAAAAATTCAAAATGGCTGACAGCCTGTTCGACTGAATATAGCATAATTGTTATCATTGTTCTCGATATGACTCAAGGAATATATAAAGACCAGTTTCATTAAAATAGACAAAATTATTTAAAAGCTATTAGCAATTTTTAAAATGTCCTTATAATTTTTGACCAGAAGGTGGCACTGTTTTGAAACTTATGGTCCCGATGACACATACCGAGATTTCGTAACGATATGCTAATGTGTGTATAATTTACAGCATTTTACGACAAAATTAGAAATGGCTGACGCCCAAAATGGCCAATATGGGCAGTTTCCATAAGAAGTTATAAGCACAAATAGCCATTTTCCATATCTCTTGACCAGTAGATGCTGCATGTAGCCTCAGGTCATGCTTGTGATGACATGTACCAAGATTTGTCTCGAGAACCTAAAGCGTTGCGGAGATATAGCCTTGCATTTAATTTGACGTGTTCTTCATCGAATTTGTTTATGCGCAATTTTGGTGAAAATCGGACAGGACGACTTCAAAAAAGTAGGTTTTTTGGTAAATTCAAAATGGCGGGGATATTTTCATAATGGAAAATGATGTCATATGGTGGATTTGAATCGTCTTCACCCAAAGAATCGAGGAAAAAATATATAATTCTAGAATTGAATTTTGAAGAATTTAGAATAATTTTGTTTCTAGCCCTTATGGTTCAAAAGTTATTAGCATAAATGTGAGTGCAACTTTGGACAGTTGGTGGCGCTAGAGGGATTGAGTTAGAGACTCCAAAATCGGTGTGGTTAATGTTCAGACTGTCGTCTATCTGTGTGCCAAATTTCACAACTTTTTACCATATGGTTCAGTGGGCTACCTCAATTTCAGTTTCAAAGTACTTTATTGTCATGATTGTTTTACACACAAGTAGTGACAGAAAAAAAGGTGTTAATGCAGTTAATCCAGTAATGTTAATCTAATAACTTAAATATTGTGATTATAACGGTGAGATGTTATGACCAGGGTTATTATAGATAACTAAAACCATAAAAAACCTTGAAATAAAATAAACTTTAACTGAAATAATATACTTATTTTATTTCAGCTAATTGCCATTTCTCAATTTCATTTAGTTTAACTTGATGTACTAAAATAACTAAAACTGAAATAAAAATTAATAAAAACTATATAGACGTATAAAAAAAAATATTGATAACACTATCTCAAGTTAGAACTGGCGCTGTGTGAGTGAAGTTTACTCTACATTACTGGTCATGTCATGGAAATAGCGACTGGTTCACGTCAGCGCAGTGCCGTTGGGATGTGTTTACTGCTGTTTACACAGTCCGTCTGAAGACGTGGGTCTCCTCGGGCTCGGCGGCGGCTCCTGGGCTCCTGGCAGCTTCACAGCTGTGCTGTTCTTCTACATATATGGGGCAGCTGCAGGCCCAGCTGTCTCTCTCCGTGAGTCACATGACAGCGGCGCTGGAAATAGACAGCGGTCAGTAATTCTAGCAGCTCCGCGGCTTCACCTTTCCACTGACCGCACGGACTGAGTCATTCTCTCCCCGTGACCTGCGGTCGGGGTTTCGGTAACACTCAGTGGGAGCTGTTACACACGCAAACACGCCAGCACCATCAGCTCTCGGTTATCACACTGATCTTATTTAAGGAGGACCTGTTATGCCCTTTTATAATGTCTGTTGTTTTGTGCTCTACTAGAGCAGGTTTTCATGCTTGAATGTTGATTATTTTCCTCATATTCTCCATTGTTCAGCTCCTCTCTTCCCAGTCTGTCAGTAACGCTCTGTTTAGTTCCTGTCTCTATGAAGCCCCTCCTTCTGAAAAGCACAATGTGCTCTGATTGGTCGGCTGGAGCAGTGTGTTGTGATTGGTGTTTGGGAAATGTCCCGTCCCTTACCATAAGCGCCAGTTTCAACACACTACTAACTAACTCAACCAGGCCCCGCCCCTTTATTCTGCGTATGAATTATTTAAATGAGGAATATTGTGAAGAAAACTACAATGGAGTTCAGAAACACTGACACTGATATAGAGAATAACTGTGTGTGTGTGTGTGTGCAGGTGCTGGAGGACAATGACTACGGCCGTGCGGTGGACTGGTGGGGTTTGGGAGTGGTGATGTATGAGATGATGTGTGGCCGTCTGCCCTTCTATAACCAGGATCACGAGCGTCTGTTTGAGCTCATCCTGATGGAGGACATCCGCTTCCCTCGCACACTCGCTCCGGAGGGAAAATCGCTGCTGTCCGGCCTGCTCAAGAAAGACCCCAAGCAACGGTCGGTGTCATCACGTACTGCCATACTGCTCTTCATACTGTATCCCAGCATGCAAAGCACACTTACTGACAGTCCTGATATTTAGCAAGTGTTTCTGGTGTCAGTAATGGAGTGTGTGTGTGTGTTGTGTGTTTTTAGGTTAGGTGGCGGTCCTGATGATGCTAAAGAGATCATGCAGCACAAATTCTTCACTGGAATTGAGTGGCAAGATGTTTACAAGAAGAAGGTAAAAACAGACGTATGATCACATCTCATAAGGAGAAGCACAGCAAACACACACACACACGATCATATCTCAGAGAGATCACCAAACTCACGTTCATTAGATCAGGGCTTTTCAATCTTTTAGATGCCATGAACCCCCAAATATGATCATCCTTGTGTGAATGACCCCATCCTAAAATTTAAAAGGCATCTATCTTTTATAAACACCCGAATTTATACACTGAAAAATGAATATTATAAATCTAAAATTAGTTTCTATTAAGTTATGTTATTATATATATTTATTCTACTCACTGTGGTAATGTACTGTTAAATGCATTATTTATTTATTTAAATTGAATCTAATTTTATTTCTTTTTTTTAAATTTATATTAATCGATTTTTGTATTTATTTTAATCTGTTTTAATCTATTTATTAGATTAATAACTAACTAATGTTTTATTTTAATCACATTTTTATTTATTTATTAAAAATAAATTATATTTGTATTATGGAAAAATTAATGTAAATAAATAAAGTAGAATGTTAAATGCATTATTTATTTATTTAAATTTAATCTAATTTTTATTTCTTTTTTTTTATTTATATTAATCGATTTTGTTAAATGCATTATTTATTTATTTATTTAAGTTGAATCCAATTTTTATTTCTTTTTTTATTTATATTAATCGATTTTTGTATTTATTTTACTCTAATTTAATCTATTTTTAGATTAATAACTAACTAATGTTTTATTTTAATCACGTTTATTTATTTATTAAAAATAAATTATATTTGTATTATGGAAAAATTAATATAAATAAATAAAGTAGAATGTTAAATGCATTATTTATTTATTTAAATTTAATCTAATTTTTATTTCTTTTTTTTTATATTAATCGATTTTGTTAAATGCATTATTTATTTATTTATTTAAGTTGAATCCAATTTTTATTTCTTTTTTTATTTATATTAATCGATTTTTGTATTTATTTTAATCTAATTTAATCTATTTTTAGATTAATAACTAACTAATGTTTTATTTTAATCACGTTTATTTATTTATTAAAAATAAATTATATTTGTATTATGGAAAAATTAATATAAATAAATAAAGTAGAATGTTAAATGCATTATTTATTTATTTAAATTTAATCTAATTTTTATTTCTTTTTTTATTTATATTAATCAATTTTGTTAAATGCATTATTTATTTAAATTTAATCCAATTTTTATTTCTTTTTTTATTTATATTAATCGATTTTTGTATTTATTTTAATCTAATTTAATCTATTTATTAGATTAATAACTAACTAATGTTTTATTTTAATCACATTTTTATTTATTTATTAAAAATAAATTATATTTGTATTATGGAAAAATTAATATATATAAATAAATTATATACGCTACATTATTTTATATTTTTTCTACTCCCTATAGTAATTTACTTTTAAATGTATTATTTATTCATTTATTTCATTTTAATCAATTTATTTATTAATTTATATTAATCTAATTTTTTATTTATTTATTTTAATCTAATTTAATCTATTTAATAGATTAATAACTAATATTGTTTTAATCACATTTTTATTTATTTATTAAAAAAAATTAATTATATCCTACAATTATTTTTGCATTTATAGGAGTTTCCCTTCAGGCGCAAAATTTATGGCCTGAGAGTTTTTAAATAAATCATGCAACTTCATTTACTAAGGTTTGCGCTAGTTAATTTACTGGTGTTTGTGCCATTATTTAACACCCCAAAAAGCATCTAAACCCATTTGCGCCTGTCATGACATTGAAGTTAATGCTATTTCACATTTAAGTAAATGTGTCACTTGCCATTTCTCTGCAGTTATTTGTGAAATTTACTAGCAATTTCTGAGTGAAAATCCCACAGCAGTTATTTCAGTGTAGTGAAGTAGAATGGCTGTAAAATGGTTGATCAGGATTGTCTAACAGTCTCTCTCTGTTCCTCAGCTGATTCCTCCGTTCAAACCGCAAGTGTCCTCAGAAACAGACACCAGATATTTTGATGAAGAGTTCACAGGACAGACCATCACCATCACACCACCTGGACAAGGTACCGCCGTCACAAACACCTGGAATATTAGGCTGCTGTCACTTTAAGACATAATGCACAGATCCAAAATGCTGATTCAAAAGAACAGCATTTATCTGAAATAGAATCTTTTGTAACATTATAAATGTCTTTACTGTCACTTTTGATCAATTTAATGTATCCTTGCTGAATAAAAGTATTAATTTATTTCCAAAAAAAAATTATTACTGACATCAAACTTTTGAACGGTAGTGTATAATGTTACAAAAGCTTTCTATTTCAGATAAATGCTGTTCTTTTGAACTTTCTATTCATCAAACAATCCCGAAAAAAAAATGTACACAACTGTTTTCAACATTGATAATAAATATAGCAATTATTGGGGTTTAAGGCCTTTAAGCACATGCGTAAAAAGGTATTATGTTTTATTTAGCAAGCATGTAGCCACTTAGATCATAGATGGGAAAAGACCATTTACAGCCAATACAGGCAATTTACCATGGGAAATGTATGGTTTTTAAAGCTTTTTAACAGTTATAGCACCACTTATGGTCCGATCTCCATAAAAGTTTGCATGCTTGTTTAGAATCATATGTCACATGTGCTCACCTATTTTCGTGAAGTTCTGAGTTTTTGTTTAGGATTTATAGGCTTTTTCAGTATATTTTGCCACGCCCCTTTTCTAAATGACCCTGTTATAGCTACCCAAAGTGTAAAGTTCAACTTTTTTAGATAATTATTGATCTAGAGAGTCCAGAAAATTGTACTGCACTGGTTTGGTTCCGATCGGGCGAAAAATCCAGGACTAGTTCGCAAAAGTAGTTTTTTTTTTACATAATTGTGAATATTTAATGAACGGTTTGATTGACAGCAATTCTTGAGGCAAAGATATTCAGCATGAGGAGATCTATCAGATGATATGAATATTGTGTGTATGTGTGAAACACCATGTGATTACAGAGGCGTAAAACTTGTTAGCGCCATCTAGTGGCTGTTTTCTTTCAAAATTCTTACAGACCTCTAGGACCATGAGCCGAACATGCCCACCGAGTTTCGTTCTGGTTGTCCTCTGTTAACCTTGTCTAATAAGTGTGCAAATTTCATTGGCCGAAGGCTGCCATGTTTTTCGAGATATGCCAGTGTCCTTATAGACAATCATGGCTCCTTGGACCAAGACAATGCATGCCAGTTTTCAAGTCAACCGGACTAACGGTCGCGTAGTTACAGCTGTTTTAATGTTTTTTTTCATGTTATAGCACCACCAAGTGTCCAATCGCCACGATTTATTTTTTACTGTGACCACAGATTGAACCCATACACAAGTATACCAAGTTTGGTGAAAATATCTCATTCCGTTCAAGAGTTACAGCCATTTTAGTAAAAGTGGCCACGCCCATTTTGAACGTTTTGGCGCCCCTTAGTGACCATAAATCAAAATTTCAACCTTTTTTTGATAACTTTTGATATTCAGTCTCCAGAGAACATTTCAGCACTGGTTTGGTTCCGATCGGGTGAACAACCTAGAACTAGTTCGCAAAAGTGGGTTTTGGACAAAATTCAAAATGGCGGAAAAATTTTCCAGGCGCAAATGAAATCGGACATGTACATTTTGTTCGTTTCCAGTGATGTAAGGCACTTGAGTCTAACACAAACTGTCTAGGTAGGAGTTATGAGCAGTTTAGCGTGTTTGATCGCTGTAGCGCCACCTATTGGCCAATCATACCTTGTCAGTCTCTCCCCAAATTGAGACCTATCATCTGGCCAAGTTTCAAGTCTCTAGGTAACTTAACAAGTGTTACTGAACTGCTCACAATTATTTTATGCCAACTTTAGTTAAGAAAGAAGCATAATAAAAAATGTAAAGGGGAAATAAGTGTTTATGATTGTGTCTATCTTGTAAACAGAGGATGGTATGGAGCCGTTCGACAGCGAGAGGAGGCCACATTTCCCACAGTTCTCCTACTCCGCCAGTGGAATGGCATGAAAGCGTCCCGATATCTGCCTCTGCTCCAGCATTTCCAACACTTTAGGTAGACGTTTCCCCTTCCTCTGACGGACGCAGCGTCACACAAGCTTCACAGAAACTGCTCTGAGATCAGCGTGAAGGGAGATGTTTACCAGCACGTCTGGATCTGTGATGTTTGTCCTGAAACTAGTTTCTCTTTGCTTCTATGGCCTTTGATTTCATGATGTTTTCTGAGGATATGAGAGGGAACACTGAAACATGTTTCCACTCGAACTGCCAAATTAATGTTGATTAATATAGCATTGAAAGAAATGGATTGTACAGCACATCTTTAGTCTAGTATTGAAGTATTAAACTAACCTCATGCCAAATATTATTTTATTTCCATTCAAAAACACCATTTATATGAATCGACCAATTGAAAGGAATGAAAAAGCAGCTTGTATAAATGTATAGACTGAAATGAACTGTGTCTCGACCCCTGAAGTACTTTTGGTCTAAATTTCACTTGCATGGAATGTGCAATATAGTAGAAATGTAGATAAATTATTTTATTTTATTTTTTATTATTAATTATTAAAATGACTGAATTCCACTAAACTAGAAATTAACTTATTAAAAACCACCACCATCAATATAGCAAAAGAGTGAAACCTGAACATGTCTGGATCATATTTCAAATCCTAAAATCAAAAGAGAGAAATAAACAATTATATGTTTCTTTAAGAAAATAAAGCCTGAGTTTAGGGCCAAAAATGACGGTATTAAGGCCCGTTCACACCAAGAACGATAACTACGCCGTGGACGCGACGCGTCAAAAGATATTTGCGTTCAGCACCAACGAACGATAACGGTTTGTTTATTCTAAGCTCACGCGCTGCGGTTTTAAAGTGTGCACAACATGTTTTTGCTGTTATTGTTGCATTTACACGGCTTTAACCAGCAGATGTCCTCAGCGTGATATGTTTCGAGCGAATAGCTAGCGTCTAATCTAACAGTGAATTTACCTGACGAAGTCAATATAGTGGAATAAAAACAACGCCTCATTTTTTTCACTGCAACTTCAAAGGAAGCAAGACAATGCTGTAGCTAAAACTAGCGCTGGATACCTGAGGTAATTTTATATTACACTGTTTGCTAGCCTAGCATTATGATCTCATTTTTTGACTTGTCAAACAGCGGTGCTTTTTTAACTTCTTCGCGATGTCGTCCGCCATTTTAAATTCGCGAGCCATTGAATTAGAATGGATTCTGATTGGCTGTCAGTGTTTTATCGTTCAACCGTTCTGAAAGTGATCCCAGTGATATCGTTTCTCTATATCGTTATCATTATAGACCTTATGTAGCCCCGCCGCTTTTCAGCGTTGCGCTCGTTGTCTTTTGACTTCCGGTTTGTATTTCCACAGCGATCTTACATTTATGAATGAACTGCTTTTTTTAAAATCTTCCCGGTCTACTGACATTTGTTAAGACATCTGCTTTAAACATTACAATGTTCATGATAACTTTCATTAACTCTACAACAAATAAATCCACTTAACCAGCTAATTATTCTTTGACAGCGATGCCATAGAAATGTACAGAGCTACCGCAAAACGGAAGTTCAAAGACAATTTTATAAAGATGGCGGCGCGCTTGTTTCTCTGGCGCATAAGGTCTATAGCTGTGGTGTGGACAGTGCTATTCTTTTATATTTAGAACGATTTTTATAACTATATCTTTATCGTTATCTTTATAGTTATAGTTCTTGGTGTGAACGGGGCTTAATTACAATTCAAATGCATCCATGAGAATGAGGAATTATACAATTTAAAGTTTAAATGTGTCACCAAAATAATTAATGATGCAATTTTATACAATTGAATCATTACAATATCTGTTTGATGTCATTTTGTCATTGCATAAATTATTTTGTTTCATAACTGTTTTACCATATAAATACTGCATAAAAGCCATTACTTAGACATAATACATTTCAAATAGAGGATGGTTACTGGGGCATGTTGTCACAAAAGGTCAACGCAGAAATTGGCTTTAAACATTAATCCATCCTGACAAATTTATTATTTAAATCCTATAATTTCTTCTTTTATGTGAGCCTGACATGTTTTGACGGGTTTCACTGTCTCATATTAAGAAGCTTTTTGTATTCTCCATCTCATCAATCCTCTTCCTGTTTTATTTTCCGTGTTTTTCATGTTCTGTTGCGTGTTTTCGTCCCAGTGTGTTGCACAGCCTCGGCGAGGTACTTTAGCGACTGATGAACAATTACAATCCAAGGGACCATCTAAGTGGAATAAACCTTCTAACTGTTTAAAATGACTTTGTGTTTTAGCTTGGATTCGTTTATTAGTTAAATATTAACAACTAGAAAGTACGTATGTGATTTACTGTGTGCTCCACACACACACACACACACACCATGCAAAACGGATTCATTTTGTACATTAAAAGTGTTTTGTACAACTAATTTAAAGCAACATTTCTACACATTGGTGTAAATATAATGAAACTGTTTTGAAGCACTTGCGATTTAACTCACAACCACACGTGAGAGAATCTGTTGGCTGGTTATGTGTGTTTTAAACTTATTATTATTATTTTTATTATTATTGTGAAATGCTCTGATCATTGTTGATGATATGTGTAATCACCACACAGATGTTGGTCAGCATACGTAAATGAATGTAAAGGCCTTTCCTCTCTTTTCACCTTATTACCTTATTATATATATGCAAAACTATTTTTTCCTATTTTTTTAGATCTGATGTTTCATATGAATTATGCTTTTTCATACAGTCCTCTGATCTTTTTTTAAAATGGGAAGATATTTTACTTTTTTATCCTTTAATTTTGTTGTCTTTTTTAATACGTAAACTAAAGAACACCAGCTTTAGGATACAAATAATATTCAATTTGTATACATTGTTCAGCTGTTTTTATGATTTAGACTTTTTTTCCATTGAATTGATCAAATAAAGTTTTGGCTAAATTGTATTGGTTGATTATTTCACAGTATTTCACACCTCTTCTATGCATCTCTGTTCTTCTAAGTAAAAATTTAATTTATAGTTAATTAAACATTGGTAACCGTGAGGTTTGATGTAACACTTTACAATAAGGTTTCATTCAAGGTAACTTTTTTGTTCAAAATTAACAAAACTTAAATAATATCATCAATTCTTCTTCCAAAAAGTGTTTTTGTCTTACCTTGATTCACTATGGTAAGCTTATTATAAGTGTTTACAATTTAGACCTGACGGGATGGTTTTCGCGGGAAATTGCGTACATTCATCATATCCGTAAATAGAAGCTGCGTCTCATTTCGAAGGCTGCGTCCTCCGGAGGTCGCATTTGAAGGCTGCATACGTCATCGAGGCGGTCTCATTTAAGAAAAGTAACCGTTAGATTGCAAAGTAAGAAAGAAATTACAGTATTTTACACTTAACGAGGAATAACAGTCAATACTTTTATTAAATAATGCTGCGTTCCCAGACGAGGTTGGAAATACAGCAAATTAAATGTCCTACTTCAGACCTTAGTGCGTTCCAATCACAATACCTCACGTTCACATGTTGACCACACGATATCGCCATGACACCATGAGAGCATATCTGTGTCAATTATGGCAAAATAGAAATAACATAAATAGCTTTGAAAACAGCTGACAAAAAGCAAAAACGAACGTAACATTACATTGACTTAATATCTAATGTTAAAGTTTGTTTTTACATTCATATTCATTGGAAACGGGACGCGCCGACATCTTGGAAGTGACATCAAATGACGCTCTCGCTGAGGTCGGGATTGATCGATGTTCCGAGTTCACACGCCGAATATCCGACTTTGAATGGCGTTCCAGACGTTATTTCCTAGAAAGAGGTAGGAAAAATCCGTCTGGAACGCAGCATTAGACCTGACGGGATGGTTTTCGCGGGAAATTGCGTACATTCATCACTCGCCCGTGCGTGTCTCGTCATATCCGTAACTGCCTCCTCAGGAGGTCGCATTTGAAGGCTGCACACGTCATCGAGGCGGTCTCATTTAAGAAAAGTAACCGTTAGATTGCAAAGAAATTACAGTATTTTACACTTCATCAGGAATAACAGTCAATTTGATCACGGTTACTTTTCTTAAATAAGACATCCTTGATCACATATGCAGCCTCCGAACAGTTGCTCCGCCTACTTTGACGCGTGTCTGTTGTGGGAGTGGCAGAGGTTAGAACTGAGGGATTTGAAATGTTGTAAAAGCGACGCGGAGATGATGGCGTTTTATTACTCAACAGGTGAGTAAGGTATTTTATTGAACAGATAAATTGCCATATGTAGCTCTCTAACAGTGTTCGCGACAAATTCATCCGCACAGTCACGCAGAGCCGAAGCACAACCAAAAACAATGTTCTTCCGCAAGATGTTTTCCGCAGTTTTTAGCCGCTAGAGGGCCAAAAGTTACATAGTGTACTTATTAATTTGATTAAACAACAGTGAACTTTATTAAACTTTGTTAATATTAATAAATACAACTTCATTGTTAGTTCAGGTCCATTAAATAATATTAACAGATACACACATAATGTATTAGTAAATGTTTAAATCAAAATGGAATAAGATTAATGATAAGATAAATGCTTCAGAAGTA
>CM077449.1:1365102-1415102 GCA_039654765.1 Mylopharyngodon piceus
AGAAGACATTCGTTCATCTTCTGAACACAGATGAAGATCTTTTTAATGAAATCTGAGAGCTTTCTGTCCCTCCATTGACGGTCGACGCAACTACCACTTTCAAGCCCCAGAAAGGCAGTAAAGACATCATTAAAGTACATTAAAGCAAACAAAGCACTTCATAAAATTTAGGATAAACCACTGGAGTCACATGGAGTACTTTAATACACACTTTTTACACATGCACACACACACAGCTGCAGTGTCAAAGCAAAAAAATAAAATCATATGTTTTTGATGTAATCACTATTTTAAAAGACAATTAATATTCACTAATACTATCTATTCAACTGCGCTGACACCGGATTAGTTTTGTCAAAAGTACCGACCACGATACCAAGTTGGTACTGAAATTTTAAAAATGTGACGCTTTGAGCGGATTCGTAAACACCTCTGATTGGCAGTTGTTTGTGTGCTCAACAGATAAAGTATGTCTTTGATTGACTACAAGGATCAATGCTTTAAAACCGGTCCGCTGATAGATGCCTGCTTATGGCATTAGGGGGCAGTGACACAACGTGCCCCCCTCTTATAGTCATACAGCAAACTTCCGATTGAGAGCAAAAACCTTATTTCTGTGGATCTGGCCATTCACATATTCCATAACGAAATGTCTTCAGCAGCATTTAGCTCATAGGAACACTATCTCTACAATGGTAACTTTAAATAACACATTATCTTCAGAAATATAAACCAGAAATTAGGCAGAGTGTGTGTAAAGCCGGCCATAGACTTGAGACTATTTTCTCACTCAAACCACTGCCTACCTGCTGCTGCTTCTGATTGCTTTTAGAGGGAAAAACTGCACATAACTACTGGTCTAGGATTAGTTAATATTAGCATATTGGCGAAACATATTTGGCAAACGATCCAGTGCATGTCTGTGTTTGCGCTTCTGAAGAACGACAAGGCTTTACAACGTGTTCTTGCAGCGTTGAGCAATGTAGCCAATCACAAACACATCTGTTGATTTCTTGAACGCAATGACCAATCAAAGGTGTAACTTGGCACTGAACAAAAACTCGTTTTGAGCTGTGAGTTGTGGACGCTGGCAAATATTCCCTCATTATAACAAACATTTATGTAAATTGTTATGTAATTATGCAGTCAGTTTACAGAACTTCTTGAGATCGCAATGAACTAAGATGAGTGAGATTTTTAGTGATTATAGGGAGCGCCTTTTGCGCACTCTCTGCCAAATCCCGCGTGCGTAATCTGTTAAAATTAACAGTGGTTTGTGAACGTAAACACTTTATTAACAAATAATTTATCAGCAGTGTTTATGTTGGGATATGTAGGTTGTGCTGTGACAAGTTAAAACTATTTCAAGAAAATCTGTTTAAATGTGTTTTTAAATGGGAATCGCATCTCCTTAGTTGGTTCACCCTCCACCTATGATCAGAAAATTCATATTTAATGCATTATAACACAGAACGGAACTTGAAACATAATTAGGCCTTATTTATAAATGACTAGTATCACTAGTATTACCCGCCGCCTTCAACTATTTTACTGGTGAATACACTCAAGTCTTTGTTACACATCAATATGCTACAGATGTAGGCTAGCCTACATATTTTTATTGCTATTTGGTATGTATCGTTTTTATTATTGTGTTGTTCGAGGAATTGAAAAGCTTTTGTGCCCCGTGTTTGCAAAGTATATTGCCATAATGCAAAAGGGTTTAGTTTTTGGTGTAGTTTGATCTAATTAGGATCAACTATCTCGTGTTTTTGTGGTAATATAGAACTTTATTTCATTATAGAAGTCTATTTCTTTAGATATAGAAGTCTATTTCATTAATAATAAATACGGGACATTATTATTTTGGCGAACGTCTGTTTCTCAGATTATAAAAATGTATGCCCCCCATTCTATATGTTCTGGCGACGGCCCTGGCGCTCGGTGAAGAGCGTCATTGTCTATTTACAACATGTTTTTAAAGCGATCATTGTAGCCAATCGCAGATGAGCGCGTGAACACGATGGCCAATCAGAGTTGCTAACAAATCCACTCAACAGCGCTCAAAGCGTCACATTTTTAAAATTTCAGTACTGACTTGGTATCGCGGTCAGTACTTTTGACAACACTACACTGGATGAGAACAAAAATTGAACTAAATTGAGATGGTTAATAACACTAACTTTGCATCATTGACAGTTATTGAACTGAACTGAATCAACAGTGATCTGAATAATGACACTTGTTTTTTTAGAGCTGCTTTACAGCAGAATTTGTCTCATTTTTTTAAAGTTTGCATCGATTCTGTTTTTATTTTCCTGTTTATCAATGTGACGCTGCTTTGAAATGATCCGTTTTGTATAAAGCGCTATAGAAATAAAGGTGACTCGACTCGCTTTACATTTTGGAGTTGTTGGAGGTATTTCCACTTAGAATGTGTTTTGTTTCTGGTAGTGAATGGGGGGCGAGATTTTGAAGCCCAAAAAAGCGCATCCGTCCATCATAAAAGTAATCCATACGACTCCAGGGGGTTAATAAAGGCCTTCTGAAGCGAAGCGATGGGTTTTTGTAAGAAAAATATCCATATTTAAATCTTTATAAACTAAAATAACTAGCTTCCGGCAGACGGCCTACACAAGTCCGACTTACGATAAATAAGTAACCCCTGACGTGATGTATGACGTAGGATTTCATTCATTCTTTCTTTAACCAGGTTAAAAAACTCATTTTGAAAAAAGTGGCTACAATAACATAAACATACAAATACACATCAAAACATAAAAACCAAAGGATAAAACACAATCTGTTAAAAGCAACTTAAACTCGTTTAGTGATGGAAGCATAGTCAGCTTTAAGATGTTCTGTAAATTATTCCAAGCAGAAGAAGCATTATATTTAAAGCCTTTATTTCCTAGCTCTGTTCAAACCCGAGGAACTTTTAAGATCAAATCATATCATATAATTAATTTTGAAGATTTATTAAGTGTTAACAATGAGATTATGTGGTTTTTATAATCAATTAACACTGCTTTTATCATTTTTTACAAGATGGACAAAATTTGTCACCAAAAAAGTCATTCGGTTTAACCAAAATTTTGGTTTTACCGAATGACAGTTTTGGTTATACCGGATTACGATATCTTCAAACAATGCTAACAGGCTGATATCTAGCTAGCTAGCAAAAGGACAATCAAACATTTTATATTTATAAAATATTCCAACATTTTCCATGTTTTATAGCGGTTGTACCGAATGACCTGATGTGTCGGGACATGCGTATGAGCAAGTGAAAACATGAATTTTTCAAATGGTTAAAAGAGAGTTAGTTCCTTTGCTTCACAATCATGTGGTCCTTTGCCGGTGTCTGAATGATGTCACATCCTGTCACATGATATTGACCGCATTACTTGATCCAAAGTGGTCCCTTTATATCGGTTACTCCGAATGACATCAATGAAATTCATTTTTCCGGACATTCTTTCTCATAACAATGCAACGACTTCTACACATAATTTTAATATTATTTTGCACTATGTTGATATATGATGTTATAAAATCATGCCAGAATAAAAAATATATACATTTATTACATTTTAAGATATTTTAATCACAAATGAAATGGCTGTATTGGCCTTTGGACGGTTAAACCGAATGACCTTTTGACACTTCAAAATCTTTAAAATACCTTTTTATATGTAGCAAAATATAATTAAAACCTTTTGGCTTCAATAAAAGAGATTTAGTTGTACTACCTTACATACTTTGGATGTCATATCTTTGTTTTTTATTATTATTATTATTAAGGCCTTTGAACAAAAAAAATGACCCGTCACATCATTGGCCCTGTCACAAATATTATTAATATACAAGGAAAATAAAATGGTTCCCAAAACAGACCCCTGAGGGACACCTTTGCTCTTTCCTCTGCGTTTCCACGTTCGTCAATACGTCATGCGTCAGGTCGGAGGTCACTCTTCCGAAGATAATCATATACATCTAGGATGGCTGGAGGGTGAGTAAATCATGGGATAAATTTTCATTTTGGGTGAACTATCCCTGAAATGCACACTCCACAGAAATCTCCCGTTCATTCATACAGCTCATGCTGTGAAGTCTGAGCAACAGTAACCTTTAGCGTAGGGTCGATTACTGCCACTGACACAGTCTTTCTCTTAAACTCAAACTCAAACAAATGTCCCACTCTGTTTTCTCTGTCTCTTGTTCTGCTGACACTAGAATGCAGTGTTTTGAATCTGTTTATATGGTTGTGTTCATCTGCGGTTAGTTCGGCACGGCCCTCTCACCGCAGCAGTTTGCTCGAGTCAAAAGCCTCGTCCTGTTTATTCATGCGTCCAAACCTTGGCCTCTCCCTCTCTGCTCATGAATTTCCGCTGCATTCCTCGCCAGCCGCGAACTCTGGCGTATGTTCAACCATGTCAGAGCGCTGCTTCAAACTCTTTCAAGATGCGTTATTATTAGTCATTTAAAATGTTTTGTTATCTGATGCAATGACATGTACTTTCATTCATATGATGCATGTAAAAAGTGACAGAAAAGGCAAATGCATCATGTCCTACATAGATGAACCCATTCAACACGGGTCTCCGAGGCTCGGTTAGATTCAATAAGCGGAACATTTTGCGCAGACTATAATGAAGTCCCAGAGTCTCTCGATGGCTCCGAACAATGACATCAGCTCACTAATGAGGCTGTAAATGAGTGTGGGCAGATCTGCTTTGATGTATGAAGACTGCTGACTCTGATAATGCTGGGTAATTGTGCCTTCCTGTGGCCAGATGTAAATGTTTATCTGCAAGTTTACTGATAGGATTTTCTCCACAGACAAGACCGTTTTCTGCCCTCCTACGCTGATTATATTGTGCAGTCACACTCTTTGGCCATGGCTCTGTTCTCCAGACAGGCCTTCTGTTCTTTTAAACCACTCTGTCCCACTGTGTAAATATCTCAGCAGACGGTTTAACACTAAAGGTTGTTTTCTGGCCCTTTGTAGCATTTACATTGGATTTGCGTGCACGTTTATTTTATGATAAGGTCATGTAGCTAATCTGCTTTCTGTTCTTTGCACCTTCGCAGTCTCGCAGTGTGGACAAACAACACGCTGTGATCAACTATGACACATCTACGGACGAGCACCTGGTCAAAGACTTGGGCAGCCTCAACGGGGTGAGTTCACTGCGTCCTCTGCGTGTTTCTGCATGCACAAATACAAATGTGGATTTTATATAGGACTGCTTGTTCTTGGTTAAAATTATTAGTGCAATTTTGTCAAATGGTGCAATTTACAAAGTACCATTTGAAATAGGCCTGTATCTAATTGTGGTTTTTCAAACTAATCACAATTATTTGAAATAACCACAATAATTATGCAGTGTAAATTTTAATCACATTTTGCCAAAAAAACACTGTTGTAAAGTTTGTAAAGATAGTCAAAGGACTTCCTTCATTCGAAATGAAGGTTTGTGGGTTTAATCAGACTGCATTATATTATATTATATTATGTTATAACATAATATAACATAATATAATAATATAAATTAGTTAAATATTATATTATGTTATATTTTTATCTTCCTTCATACAAAATGAAGGTTTGTGGGTTTAATCAGACTGCATTATATTATAATTTATTATATTATGTTATAATATAATATATAAATTATATAATAATATAATAAATTATATATTATATTGTAATTTATTATATTATATTATAATTTATTAGTGTTATAATATAATATATATAATATAAATCATATAAATAATATATTATATATTTTATATTGTGTTTAAAGTTTTATTAAATTATATTATTTATATTAACTGTATATATTATATATTATATATGAAACTATATTATAGTTAATTTTATATACATAATAATTTTCACACCATTAAAGTAAATTATGTGGGTCTATTTTATTATAATTTTTATTTATTATATATGATTTAAAGTAAAAAAATGTATTAGGCTTACACTGTAAGTGACAGAATTAAATCACAGTTATTTATGACAATTAATCGTCAGCACAAAATTTATGATTGTGACGGGCCTAATTTGAAAATTAATTTAATTTAAATTTATTTGAAAAACATCTTGTAAATGTGTAAATCACACTGAAACAGCAGCTCTCATGTTTAAGAAGGGCTTCAATTTCTGCATGCAAGTATGGATTTTATGTGCTTGATTTCAATATTGAGTTTGAAAATTTTTGTATAAAAATGTACATTGAAGAATATGTGTGTGTAGTCATGCTTCACTATCAGTATTGCTTTTATATTGAGTCTTGGTGAAGTGTTTAACATTGGCAAAACCTTTTTTTGTCATCTCATGTCTCCTCAGACCTTCGTGAATGACCTTCGCATCCCTGATCAGACGTACATCACCCTGAAGTTATCAGATGTCATTCGCTTCGGATATGATATCCTTCCTCAGACTCAAAACGGAATAAAACGGGCATATAAGCCTGTTGTGGTTTGACTCAGGGCTTTTGATTTTGCTAATGGCAAAATCCAGTAAACCTGCCGTGAGAAATAATAACCTTGCAGATAATGAGCAGGAAAGCAGCTTTCTTGTTTATGAGACAGATTTGTTCAGGACAGTGTTGTGCTCAGCTCGATAGAAATGATGCTACAAGCAGTTTGAATGAGTTTTGTCCCGCTGTTGTGTCCTTTCTCTCTGATCATTATGGGATGGTTTGTTTCATTAGTGTGTTTGTTCTTGACTGTTCACACATTCACACATTTACATCCTGGAGAGGAGCCAACACAAAGTGCCAGAGGAAGCCCTCAAGGTAGATTTCTCAAATTCTAAGGGAAAAAAAGACCGACTTGAGTTTATATCTCGCAGTTCTGACTTTATAACACGCAATTGCGAGTTTATATCATGTAATTTAACATCTTCAATGTCTTGGTACCAAAATAAAAAAGTTTTCTCTTTACAACTCTAAGAGTAGTAGTTCAAAATTCAGAGCCTGATTTTTTTTTTTTTTTTTTTTTTTTTTTTCCCAAAAAATCCACATTCAAACCAAAATAGCTGACTTCCTGTTGGTCGGAGCTAATGACTGTAAATCAGAAAGTTGTTCGGCTTGATGAGACCAATATATGTACTGAGTTTGGTGACTGTAGGCAAAACTAACCCCCCCTCTTTTGTCAAAAGGTGGCGCTATAGTGCCCCTCCTCCCCTCCCATTTCTTTGTCAGTGTTTACTGGACGACATCTTTGATGTGTGTGTGTCAAGTTTCATGCAATTTGAAGCATGCTAAGAGTCTCAGAAACACCCAAAAACAATATTAAAGTTTGACATGTTGCCATGGCAACAGTCTTTAAGATATCAAGAATCCTTTCACAGGTCTACATCTGCCATGTTTTGACATCATACTGATTTGAGTTTGAAGCAAATCGGATAAAAATAAGAGGTTGATTTTAATTTTTGTGTGTGGTAATTAGCAGCATGTCACATGAATACATATATACAAAAAGTTGTAAATAACCCAGAATAATTTAAATGGCATGAGCTAATTAATGATCCATTGGTTGTTGAACACTGTAGGTTTTTCATACAGTATTTGTGTGTTGAGAGATCGCTCATGTAATTTATATGTTCTCTGGATTCCAGCATGAAAAATACACCAGTCAGCTTCAGCTGGGTCAAGAGACGCCGGAAACCAAGAAGCACATCCAGACAGATGAGAAACGCCGAGACTCATTACGTGCTAAATCCGAAAAAACAGAGCGGAAAAACATCACAGGTACTTCTGAAATACATGAAATCAAAATGAACCCTCTTCACTTTCTTAATTCATGTTTCTGGTCTTATTGTGATTGATTCATCAGTGACATTACTATAAAGAAATAAGTGTTTATCTCCATAATTTTTCATTAAAATGTAATGACTTTCTCCACCTCTCAAACAATCTATATATAGACACTTTTTTTACAATTCAATAATTTCTGATTGATAAAATCAAGTCCTACTTATTTGGAAATGTCACATTACAGAAGTAAAATAGGTTACTGAACGTTGTTTCATGTTGGCTTTAAAAATGAGACTTGCAACCTTTCAAAGATTTGCCTTGTGAATTAATTTATCATCTATTTCTTTTATAAAAAGTTATATTTTTAGCTAGTTCTTGCCAACAAGATGGATCACTATTTTTATTTCCGTGCCATGCTGACTTTGCCTGACTTGGAGCCACAGATAAAATGTGATATTTCTGCACTTTATTACTTCCATAGCAAATTCCTCAAATTTATTTATCTCATATTTTTGCACAAACTTTGCTTTCTAGATAATTTCAGTCACACACTCTAAAAAATGCTGGGTTTAAAAACAACCCAAGTTGGGTTGAAAATGGACAAACCCAGCGATTGGGTTAAATGTTTGCCCAACTATTGTTTAAAAATGACTATATGACTGGCTTAAAATGAACCCAAAATAGGTTGGAAATTAAAAATCAGACACATAATTACTAAAGGAAACAATAATAATCAAAAGGTGAACATTTATTAATAAGCAGTTTAATACATTTTTATTGTTTAATTATTATTAATTAAACTTATTCATAAATGTTCATTTATTAAAAATATAAATAAATGTTCATTTCCAACATACTTTGGTTTCATTTTAAGCAAGCAATACGGTAATTTTTAAACAATAGTTGAGTTAAACAACCCAAACGCTACAACCCTATCGCTGGGTTAAAACAACCAAATCGCTGGGGTTGTCCATTTTCAACCCAACTTGGGTTGTTTTTAACCCAGCATTTTTTTTTAGAGTGTAGGTGTGCCATGTGTTTTTTGCTTGGCTTAAAGGATTAGTTCACTTTTAAATAAACTTTTGCTGATAATTGACTCACCCCCATGTCATCCAAGATGTTCATGTCCTTCTTTCTTCAGTCAAAAAGAAATGAAGGTTTTTGATGAAAACATTCCAGGATTTTTCTCCATATAATGGACTTCAATGGACACCAAACGGTTGAAGGTCCAAATGTCAGTTTCAGTGCAGCTTCAAAGGGCTTTAAACGATACCAGACGATGAATAAGGGTCTTATCTAGCGAAACGATCGGTCATTTAAAAAAAAAATAAAAACGTTTAAGTTTTATAAGCACAAATGCTCGCCTTGCTCTGTTCTGCGATGCGCGTTCGTGACGTCACGTAATACGCAATTACATTGAAAAG
This sequence comes from Mylopharyngodon piceus, assembly GCA_039654765.1. Classification (NCBI taxonomy): domain Eukaryota; kingdom Metazoa; phylum Chordata; class Actinopteri; order Cypriniformes; family Xenocyprididae; genus Mylopharyngodon; species Mylopharyngodon piceus. The sequence continues at coordinate 1,374,302 of CM077449.1, forward strand.
GTTACGCTTGACGTAGGCGGAAGTACCGAGTCAGTGTTTACAAATGTGCGGAAGGAGGACCGTATACACATATTCAAATGTCTTTGTGTCAGTTTATTGTTTAAAATGGCCATTTCGTGTGCTTATTCTGGGTGTTTTAATATTAGAAAGCCTAAGTCAGGACAGAAATTTGACTTTTCATAGATTTCCTATACACAATCCTGAGCGATTGAAACTGTGGTTGCTCGCGCTGCACTTGGATATCAACACACCCGAATATGCTCTAATATTTAACTCCCTTTTTTTGTAAACGGCGTTTGACTTAGTATTTGCACGTTCAACTTGTAAACACTGACTCGGTACTTCCGCCTACGTCAAGCGTGACCTTTTCAACGTAATTGCGTATTACGTGACGTCACGAACGCGCATCGCAGAACAGAGCAAGGCGAGCATTTGTGCTTATAAAACTTAAACGTTTTTTTTTTTTTTTTTTAAATGACCGATCGTTTCGCTAGATAAGACCCTTATTCATCGTCTGGGATCGTTTAAAGTCCATTATATGGAGAAAAATCCTGGAATGTTTTCATCAAAAACCTTAATTTTTTTTCGACTGAAGAAAGAAAGACATGGACTTTATGGATGACATGGGGGTGAGTAAATTATCAGCAAAAGTTTATTTAAAAGTGAGCTAATCCTTTAAATTTTAAGATTAAAGTCTGTAAATCCATATTCATTGATAGAATGTTCAGCATTCAGAATCTAACCAACAGCGATGATGTCATTGTAATATTTGCATACTCGCTGAATTACCTTAACAATCGCTACTGTTTCCTTCAGGAAGTTTAAGTCTAGTTTGAATATTGCTGGCTGTTAGTGATTTAAAAGGCTTTTCTGCCCTTTCATTAACTCGTTTAAAATACCCATTAGTGTAAACATTCTCTTTATCTTGAAGACTCCAGACACAGAGACTCGATTAATCTGTTTCACATTGACTAAACATGTACCTTCAGGGGATTACTGTTAAACCCTGCTAAACTACCGTCACGCTCGCTCTACCAGACTCTCACTGAGCACGTTTGATCTGTTTGGACTTGTGTGCTTCACACGTCAGTCTTCATGTGCAGTAGAATTTGCAAAGTCAGTCGTTACTATTACTAGTGCTCATACTGAGGGTTAGTGATCTGATCAAACCTCCAACACTAACTATTAAAGCATCAGCATAGAGAAATGTGAATGAACAGAGACATGTTTGTTTAGGGCTCTTAAAGAGGGATAGTGTTGCTCATGGGAAAATGAGAGGTTTCACGGCTGAGCGAACAGGAAGACCTGAATCATCCAGTGAAAACCAATTCTGTTTGTAGATGATGTGAATTTTCCGAGTTCAGATGGACAGCATGGCATAGAGCGGGGTTCTGTTGTTCACTGAGGGGATGAAAAGCTAATAATTATGTAGAAAATAAAAATTAAAAAACAATATTAATTTGAAAACAATCAAAACAAAACACACCTATTAAACCCATTACTAAACACCTACTAAAAAAAAGATGAAATATTTTATGTTTACCTGCATGTCACGTGACCATTAACCAACATCGGAGAACTGTGAACATGCAAATGTGTTTGTTAAATTATTGCAATATTTACTTAAAATCTCAAGGGGACTTTAAAGTAAATATTTTAGGTCAAAGTAGTTTAGCTAACAAAGTTTGTGAATCCCTGGCGTTGTAGATAAATGCTGCTAAAAATAAATAAATAAATAAAGTAAATAAAGTGTATGTAGTTTACTTATGAAAACATTTTAAAAAGCATTAAAGCGCATGGGTTTTTGAAAGGATAACAGTAAAAACTCATTCTCAGAATGATTTCATGAGAAAGTTTCTGTCCTGAGCTTCCTGTGCTTTCTGACCTGGTCCTGCCCAACTGACTCATGGGACTGAATCATGTTTTATAACTTTTATTTATTTCATTTCACTTTTTTTCCTAGTTCTGTACCAGTAAGAAGAAGCTATAACAATTTATCTCTTTGGCGGCCAAGAAACCGTGCAGTGAAATGAGCTGATGGCACAATATATGTATTGTCCTATTTGCCAAGTTCAGGGGTCAATAAAACAGGCTGATACAGTAAAAAGTGCTCAAAATTTGGCTTTTTTTAGGGCAGTGTGTCATATTTCAAGGCCTTATGTCCACTTTAACAAATTTAACTCTGTGGCGTCTGAGAAACCGCACTGTGAAATGGGCTGATGGCGCAACATGGCTGTGTTCATTTGTCCTATTTGCCAAGTTCAGGGGTCCATAAAACAGGCTGATACAGTAAAAAGTGCTCAAAATTTGGCTTTCCTTAGGGCAGTGCATCATATTTTAAAGCCTTATGTCCGCTTTAACAAATTTAACTCTGTGGTGGCCGAGAAATTGCGCCGTGAAATGGGCTGACCGTGCAATATGGCTGTGTGCATTTGTCATATTTGCCAAGTTTAAGGGTCCATAAAATGGACTGATACAGTAAAAAGTGCTCAAAATTTGGCTTTGTTTCAGACAGTGCGTCATATTTCAAGGCCTTGTGTCCACTTTAACAAATTTAACTCTGTGGCGGCCGAGAAACCGCACTGTGAAATGGGCTGACCGTGCAATATGGTTGTGTGCATTGTCCTATTTGCACTATTTCATAGTGTGAAGAACATTTTAAAAATCTACAGAACTTTTTCCAGTATAAAGAACATTTTGTGCAATGTAAGTTTTGGCATTGATGGTTCCATGAAGAACCTTTGGATGTTGCTGTGTGTCTAAAATCAAGGCGCTGAATGACATTCACACAAGGGTGCAACGTAGTATCGCCACCCAAACTCGATTGCCTCGGTCAGAAGTGGGTCAACATCTGTGACGTGTCTCCATAACTTTCTAAATAAGCTAGTCCTGATTTTCGGCTGCTCCCTGCTCTGATTAAGTGACATGTTTCCTGCCTGTTCCATCTTTGTCTTTGTTGATATTAAACAGCGTCACCCTGACAACAGTGTCCGTGCTGTGGCTTGCTTTAACCAGCGTGACTGGTTATCTCTGACAGACAGTAGGCTGGTAGATTAACACCGCAGCTGACAGTTTAGATGCTTTGATTACAGATGGAGTCGGGTGGAGTCGAGACTGTTCTTCATTTTCTAGTGCCAGTGTGTTGTTTGTTAAATTACTGTTGCTTCTCTGAGGGCTTCAGGCCAAACATGCAGAATGTGCAGGAACGTTTTCCAACTATTTCATTTGGTTTTAAATTGAGCTGCTGTGTTTGTTGGCACTGACATTAATAGGGCTTAAAAACAAATTTGGTTCCTTTTCAACAGTGAATGGAGGTTCTTTCTTTCTTTCTTTCTTTTGTTTTTGTTTAAATTTTTTTTAGATTTTGTAAATGTTTTTGTACCTAAATTTATATATTTTATAAATATTTAAATATAGTTTTTTAAATTCTCTTTATTTCTAAAATAAGTATTCATGTATTTAAGATTTTTAATGATTTCTTTTATAGTTTACCTACTTTTAAAATTACCTACATTTTATAATTTTATAAATGTATTTAAAAATGTTTTTCTTCTTTCTGTATTTCAAAAAAGACGTCACCGATTTTATTTATAGTTTTTCTGTTTTGTTTGTTTAAAATGTTTGAATTTGTACATTTTTTTTTATACCTAAATTTATATTTTTTATAAATATTTAAATAGTTTTTTAAATTATTTCTAAAATAAGTAGTCACATATTTGATTTTTAATGATTTCTTTTATAGTTTAGTTTTTAAATTAACATTTATTTTTTTTAAAATTACCTACATTTTATAATTTTATAAATTTATTTAAATAGATTTTTTATTTTTTCTGTATTTCTAAAATGTCATGTCATCAATTTATTTATAGTTTTTCTGTTTTGTTTGTTTAAAATGTTTACATTTTGTACTTTTTATACCTAAATTTATATATTTTATAAATATTTAAATAGTTTTTTAAATAATTTCTTTATTTCTAAAATAAGTAGTCACATATTTGATTTTTGATGATTTCTTTTATAGTTTATTTTTTAAATTAATTTATTCTTTTTTTTTTTTAAATTACCTACATTTTATAATTTTATAAATTTATTTAAATAGGTTTTTTATTTTTTCTGTATTTCTAAAATGTCATGTCACCTATTTATTTATAGTTTTTCTGTTTTGTTTGTTTAAAATGTTTACATTTTGTACTTTTTTTTTTTATACCTAAATTTATATATTTTATAAGTATTTAAATATTTTTTTTTAAATTATTTATTTTTTCTTTATAGTTTATTTTAATTATGTACATTTAAATTTTTATCAATTTAAATGTTTTTATTCTTTCTGCATTTGTAAAAAGTCATTTCACTTATTTATTTATGATTTTTCCTTTATTTAGTATTAAATTGATGTATTTTTATTTTTAAAATTTATTTTAGTTTTTTTGTATTTTTCTAAAATAGGTAATGTCACTTATGTATTTATTTAGTATTAAATTGATTTTTAATATATTTTTATTATTTGTATAGTTTTTATTTTTATAGTTTGTATATTATAATAATATATTATATTATTATAATGTATATTTGTATATTATGTAATATATTATTTGTATAGTTTGTTAGTTTTTATTTTTAGTTTTTTTTTTTTAATGCATTTATTTATTTATTTTTGTATTATTTTTAAAACAAGTAATGTAACCAGTTTTCTGCCATTTCATCAGACTCTTCCTGTTCCCTTGTTTCATCACAGATCCGCCCGTGTCCAGACCCACGCCTCTATACGGCCAGCCGTCCTGGTGGGGTGAAGATGACGAAGAAAAAGGTCAGCGTTGTGATCCGAGCGCTCATGAACATCATACAGGTCTGAACTGTGCCTCATGAATCATCAAACCCAATCCCAGAAAAAGATTTACACAGGGACTTTATATTATAGCGCTTTTGAGTACCAAAGATGTCAGTTTCACTATCGCCAAATTATTTAATACAAAACAATCCGCAGAAATCATCACACAAGTCTCTGATGCTTGTTAAAGTGTGTGAAATGTGTGGACAGGAATGCAGCTGCAGTCAGATCAAATCCTTTTGTGTTGGGTGATCTTGAGCCTGAGGAATTCAGCGCTAAACTCCACGCTGGCGTGAGCTTTAAAACATGTCGGACTAGCCAGTTCAGCCTCGTGATGGATTAACAGCCGTCTTAGCCAGGAGTCCAATGAGAAGGTCATTGTGTTTTCTCCAGTCTTAAGCACTTCTCAAAGTTTTCTGCAGAGATTAAAGGGTGACCATAGAAACATTTGTTCCATTTCAGATTTTACTTTAGTGCTTTTTGGTTTTTTTGAGCAAAAGTAAGAGTCACGTTTTAGCATTAGCGTTTAATATCTAGACTAGATGTCAGTGTTTTTATCACTTTCTCTGGATATTGTTACACACTCTTCAGACAGTGTTTTCATGGACAGTTTCTTTTCTTTGGCGTTTCATGCCTGTATTCAACAGTGTCCTGACCAGCCACGAAATGATAATCATTAAATCCACGTTAATGAGTTTTTATCCTAACCAGCTGCAACAGTCAAATTAGATTTGAGATTTATCGCATGGTTTAAAAATGAGATTTATCATGCTGAATAACCCACTTATGTATTTGTTTGTTTGTTTGTTTATTTGTCTTTGTTTTATTGTTTTTTTTTTTTTTAATTCATGTAATTTTAAATGTATTATTACCTAAATTTGTTTTTTTATATATATATATACTTTTTTAAATTCATGTTTTCTTTTTAAATAAAGTTAACACAAATTTAGGTAAATATAGATTTTGTTTTTATTTCTTTATTTCTAAAATAATTAATGTCACTAGTTATTTATTTATTTATTTATTTATTAGTTTTTCTGTTTTATTTTTTGAATTCATGTATTATTTTTAAATCTATTTTTTTTTTACCTAAATTTATGTTTTATACATTTATTTAAATGTAGATTTTTATTTTTAAAACAATTAATGTCACCAGTTTTTTATTTATTTATTTATTTATTTATTTTTAATTTATTAGTTTTTCTGTTTTGTTTTTTAAATTCATGTATTATTTTTAAATATATATTATTTTACCTAAATTTGTTTTATAAATTTATTTCAATATAGATGTTTTTATTTCTTTATTTCTAAAATAATGCCGCCAGTTTTATTTATTTTAGTTTTTGTTTTATTTATTTTTTTTAAATTCATGTATTATTTTAAAAATGTATTTTTTCCTAAATTAGTTTTATGAATATAGATTTTTTTTTTTTTTAAATTTAATTTCTAAAATAATTTTTGTTTGTTTTGTTTTTTTGTTTGTTTTGTAATATAAATCCAACTTCAAAGAGCTGTATATTAAACAAACTATATTGTTGCTTCATGCTGCAATTTGGTTTTAATTTGGAAAGAAAATGACTTAATGCTGGAAAGTTTACACGTGTTACACCTGGATAAACACTTGACCTTACTAAGGTAACCTCACAGCAGGAGTGACTTAAGTAATTTAAGTGAATTAGCTCTTCTGTACGTCACGCGCACGAGTTGGCACACATCTTAATCTGTCTTTGCAGTTCGTTTGTAGTTGGTTTCGAAATCACTGCTTCTGTGAAGCTTAGAAACCTTTGTGAATCTTTTGCTTTGAACCAGTGCTTCTCAAGCTGACAAAATCACGTGATTTCAGTAAATGAAACTTTGTTACGTCATAACAGTCACAAAACATTTCAGAATTTCAATGGTTTGCTGCTAGGATCTCAGGAAACTCATGAAAAGCTTTTTCCCTTGCGTTTATCGTGTACAGATGACAAAGCTGTCAAAATGATCCGTGAAAATGACTAAAAATGCTGTATTATGCTGCCAGGCCAGTAGATGGCGATGTCACTTTGTAAAGAAACACTTTGATAGCAGTATTGTTTTCAAAAGTTTGTATTTTCAGGCCCCTAAAATGCCATTGTCATGTAAATAAATGGCCAAAACGCATGCGTTTTTAGTTGAAAACGGTGTTGTGTAAACGCTTCAAAAATAGTAAACACTATTAATTTATATTAACAATCATTAACGCTGATGTCTTTTCACAGAAAACCACAAGGATGGCACCAGATGTGAGGTCAGCGTTTCTCCAGATGAACTTCACGATGGCCAGGGCAAGTCCGGTTACTCTTACCGCAAAGAGCCAAGCTACTTTGAGATTCCCACAAAGGAGATCCATCCAAAGCCCAAAGCTTCATCCCTGGAAGTCCAAGAGATCCCCACAAAAGACACGGACCACAAACCCCCTTCCACACCCCCAGTGGTACAGGGCCATGCCTCCTTCACCATTGAGTTTGATGACCAAACCCCTGGAAAGATGAAAATCAAGGACCACGTCTCAAAGCTCTCCATCCGTCCGCGCAAGATCCCCACCAAGGAGTCGATAGCCAGACTTACAGAGGTGATGTCGGTGGAGAACAAAGTTGCTGATTGGTTGGTGCAGAGCGACGCCTCTATGCTGAGGAGTCTAGATGAGCAGTCTGGGTCAGACAAGAGCTTCAAAGGTAAACAGAGAATAATTTTTGTATGTTTGGAAAGGTTATCTGAGGATATTTCTGCAGTAATCTGGATAAATTTAAAAACACCTCTTTTTCTTTGCGTTTTGTCCTTCCGTCCACACTGAGACGGCACTTTGTCCAGTGAAAACTGAGCTTTTTGAGGGCGCTCTCCCAACTGGATACATTTCAAAATGTCATTTTTTCATTGTAGTGTGGACTGTGAAAATGGAGGTATCCATCAACAATGACGCATGTTTAGTTATAAATATTAGTTTCTGCACAAGAGCGCCCTCTGGCTTTCAGATGGAGCAGCATTTAGCCGTGCTGCGCATAAAAAAATCGCAGCCAATTGCCAAATCGTGTGCAGTTTAATTTCGATTAATTGTGCAGCCCTAATAGATATCTATGGTTGTACCAGCTTTGTTGTGCCTGCTATTCACTTTCTAAATGTTGACATGTTATTTCTAGATACACACCATCATGAAGATGATGATTTGGAAGAACCACAAGAAATGCAGATGGTTCAGTCAGTGTCCCACTCTGGGTCACAAAAGATCGTACCACAACTGGAGGGAGAAGATTACCCAAATAACTACATGCCAGATTCAAAGAGCCAAGGCAAACCAGATCCACAGCAAGCTTTTATGGTCGAGTTCTTTGACGACACTCAACGGAAAAAACGCTCGCAGTCGTTCACCAATAACATGTCTTCTCCTGACTTCCAGTCTGCTCTAAAAAGCAAGTTAGACAAACGAAAAGTTGGAACTTCGTCATCCGGACATAATCCACCCACACAGCAGTTCACGATTCCCCTCAAAGGTTCAGAAGGTCCTCAGCGGGCTGTATCTCTCAGACGGGAGAAGAGCGAAATCCGTATGAGCACGTCTGACTTTAGCTCCCGCTCCGCGTCAAAACCTTTCGGCAGCATCGGCCGGAGGTCCAAACTGTCGCAGGACTTTGCGACCGAGTTGCTTAGGGTGTCGAAACCTAGTCCTGCCTCCACATGGGACCATAAGACCTCATCTTCTACGTCTACGACATACTCTGGCTCCTCTGTGACACAGAGTTTTCCTGCCACGTCTCACTCACAAAATCACACCGTGAATCAGACAATCAGATCTCCCTCTGCGCCCATGGAAGTCAGCAGTACGGAGGCCAAAACTCCGCAGCAGGAAGAGGATGACAGTTTAAGTGATGCGGGAACCTACACCATTGAAGCTGAGGGACCAGACAAAGAGGTTGTGGAGGCACGGAGCTTGATCGATCAGGTACAACCCCGTCACTTCAGCTTGACATCACATTTGAGTAGGGCTGGGCGGTATGATGATGTATATCATGGCGACGATGTCAAGTGTCTATTGTTAGAACTACTTGTTATTGACACATTAGAGTGATAAAGAAACATGCATGAATGAAAAAATAAAGAGTGGGATGTGCATGATGTTAAAAAGAGATATTAAGTTCAAGAAGCCGTGGAAAAAAGAGCACACAGAAAGCTGCCTCTCAGACAGCATGCAATCCCAGATTCAGTTTTCTTTTGCGGCGTATTGTTTAAATGGTCTAATACACACATAATTGTCACGTGGAGTATTCACGTAAACACTCTCGGTTATGTCTTAAGTTGGCTGAAATCCGGATGTGATTCATGTTTGAACATGACTCCTCATGCTCCCTAAACCACTCTTTCACAATTTGAGCCTGTTGAATCTTGGCATTGTCATCCTGGAATATGGCCATGGGATACATCTTCCGACATGGTTGTTTAAGAACTAAAAAGCTACACACTGCATCATTTAGGGTTTATTGCCAAACATATAACATGCCAGAAATATTAGGCTACGTCTACATTAATCTGGAGACATTTGAAAACCGAGTTTTCATTTAAAAACGCTCCTCATCCACACTAGCGTTTTCAAGCATTTTCCAAAAGTTGCTCATCCACACTGAAACGTCTGAAAACGCTTAAATCCCTTACTGCGCATGCGTAAAACATACTAAAAGCTCACGAGATGATGCAGAGAGAGCAGATATAATAAAGTTCTCACGCTATTCTTCAGGCACGATCATTTTATTAGTATAATATCGCATCACTCACTGTTGCGCCCAGGTCGTGTTTAAAATCGGGTTTAAAGCATATTTGCATATATAGCAAATGTGAGTCATCTTTGCAGAAATGTAATGCGAAGATTCTACAAAAGAGCATTTATCTTGAGCAATACTGTTAAATAGCAGGCACAACAATGCCGTTATAACTATAGATATCTGTGGGTACAACATGCGTCACATGACTAAACATGCGCCATCGTTTTCAAATACCTCAATTTTCACCATCCACACTACAATGCAAAAATGGCAACTTATCCACCTCGAAAGCTCTGTTTTCCTTGACAAAAAACGCCGTCTCAGTGTGGATGGAAGTCCAAAAGCCGGGTTTCCATTACAGATTTTTTTACAATATTTTCTAAATGTCGATTAAAAACTATTGCGAAATGATGGCATTTCCATTAACCAATGTTATGCGACTAAAACGTAATTTTTTCCTTTCGCAATAAGTCATTCCAAAAATCATGGCGACGGATGTTGGTAGGTTTGCGCATGTCGCAGCCACCGCACTATCCATTATATGTAATCGAAGGAGATGTAGGGGTGTTATCCAAGCATTAAAGGGTTAGTTCACCCAAAAATGAAAATAATGTCATTAATTACTCGCCCTCATGTCGTTCTACACCCGTAAGACCTTCGTTCATCTTCTGAACACAAATTAAGATATTTTTGATGAAATCTGATGGCTCAATGAGGCCTCTATTGAGAGCAAAGCCATTGAAACTGTCAAGATTCATAAAGGTACTAAAAACATATTTAAAACAGTTCTTGTGACTACACAAGAACTGTTTTAATATTATAAAGCGACAAACTTTTTGTGCGCCAAAAAAACAAAATAACGACTTTTCAACAATATCTAGTGATGGGCGATTTCAAAACACTGCTTCATGGAGCGTTACGAATCTTTTGTTTCGAATCAGTGATTTGGATCTCCTATCAAACGGCTAAACTGCTGAAATCACGTGACTTTGGCGCTCTGAATCACTGATTCGATTCATAAAGTTCTGAAGCAGTGTTTTGAAATCGCCCATCACTAGATATTGTTGAAAAGTTTTGTTTTTTTGGCGCACAAAAAGTATTCTTGTCGCTTTATAATATTAAGCTAGAACAACCGTACTCACATGAACTGTTTTAAATATGTCTTTTGTACCTTTATGGATCTTGAGAGTTTCAGTGGCTTTGCTCTCTATAGAGGCCTCACTGAGCCATCGGATTTCATCAAAAATATCTTAATTTGTGTTTCAAAGATGAACGAAGGTCTTATGGGTGTGGAACGACATGACGGTGAGTAATAAATTACATTATTTTCATTTTTGGGTGAACTAACTCTTTAATGGCAAGGAAAGCCCCTTATACTTAAGAGCGGCCACGTATGAGGTGTTTCTGGGTGTTTCTCCCTCATATCTGCTTCGAGGTCTTGATAAATTGTGGCATTTCTTTGTTGTTTAGAATCCAGTATTCCCATAAGTCTTTTATGAGTTTAATAAAGAACTCTGTCTCGTCTTCTGTTCAAACAGACCATGCCATCTCAACTTTTACGTACACCAGGTGTGTACGTAAATGTGAAAAAATTTCTATTGCAGTTTTGCGAAATATTTTTTCGAATTGCCTAAAAAAAACACCTCGTGCGAGCGTGTAAACTTTTTTGCGATTATATGGGAGTTTTTGTGAAATTGACACGTTTCCATTGGGCACATTTTCAATTTGCGCAATTTGAAGGGTCATGGAAATAGAGTATTAAGTATTTGCTCATTTAAATCCAAACTACAACTTTATTTTTGGCCGGGCAATGTATAGTAACTATATTGTGATATATTTTTTTTATCGTGAAATAAAATGTCTCTTATATCATGAAATAAGATTTTGGTCATATCGCCCACCCCTACATTCGAGCAGCTTCAAGAAACCACAAACTATTTTGTTATTAGAAGCCATTGTTTCAGTTCTCTTATTCAGGTTATTTCAGTCACTTCCCTAGTATTTTATCACATTTCAAGTGTCTTCTGAATAATTCACCCAGTCAAGAGTCAAAGAGTTCAAGTCAGTTGGGAACAGACCTTCATAATTCATGCATGCTTTATCATTAACAGGTGTTTGGTGTTGGCGACAACAGCCAAACCTCAGCAGCAGCAACAGTTAAGACTATAGTTGGTGACACTGAGGGTCACGATAGTCTTCTGCTCAGTAAGAATAGCTCAGGCCCAAAACTGGGCCAATATCCAACAGACCGTAGTGACACAGTGCAGGTAAACTCTCACCTGACTACAAACGTTGGCATGCTCGCTCCGGATCATGGGCATCAGTAGATCTATCTGTCAATCACTGCAATCATCTTATTTTTCACTGTGATTTTATTAGGATCTTTCTTGGGCATCTTCTCAAAGCTGTTTTGATGGTTTGATGTCTTTTTTTCCTGCTTTTGGGTGATTATGAATGGGTGATTTGAATCTTTAAAGGGCCTGATCTCTTTTTATGGTTGAGATATTTTCATTTGGTATATTTTGACATTAATACCATAATCGATATATTTAGTAAGCCAGCGTAATTGTAGTCGGTTTTATTTAGAATAAGGGACGTGAATAAGTTTACAAAAAAAGATTCATTAAAAATGAAGAATTTTAAATAATAATTAAAATAAAAATTAAAGTTAATTTTAAAATTAAAATATAAAAATAAATACAATTTAAAAAATCTGTTAATTCTTTTGCAGTATGAACGTTATCAGAGTTAGCATTTTAATAACTATTTGCACAATATTCAAATATTTACAATGTTTATTCTTAACAGTTTTGTGCAGATCTATAAGAATTATTTAATTTAAGTCAAATGTCACCTAAAAGTATTTACATAAAATAATTTAAGAAAATGAGTAAGGTAAGAAATAAAGATAAAGTCAAAAATGTATTGAAGAATAAATTCTTAAAAAGGTATAAAACAAAGAAATATAAAATAATAAATGATTATTTATTTATTAGACTGTTATTAGTGTTAGGGTTTTAATAAATATTTTCAAAATATTTATTAAAAAATGTACAACATTTGTAAAATGTTGTGAAATGTGTATTATAAACATACAGATACAGTGAAAATATCTCAACTTAAACATCAAAAAAATAGTTAGCACTTTAAAGCAATGTAGTGTAATATAAGTTTTTAGTTTAATTAGCTGGTTTCCTTCTTTTCTACAGATACAGTCGATGACGTCATTAACACCTGGAGGCACTAGGTGGGTTTCCCGTTGGGCAAGTTTGGCGGACACCTATTCAGACTCTGGTCCTGCTTCAGGACTGTTTGATATCCCAACACAGGTTGATCTTTCTGCCGGAGGTATGGAAATTTTGCTTGGCTCACTAGCTTTCTTTGCTTTTGTCTTTGCTAGCACATTTCATTTGTCCTATTAATCATGTCTTTAAGCTGGTGAAAGGATCATCCACCAAGCTATGCTTAACCGAAATGCTGACTACTCGGAAACAGGTCAAAGCAGCAGATCAAGACGAGTTCTGCCTCAGGTTCCTTTGAAGGAGAAGACTGAGACGCCACCGCCCACGATACGCATCCAGCCTGACTCATACCTGTCAGGTGTGGAGAAGAGTTCGCAAGTTCCGAAGCAAAAGTGGGATCCACAGAAACTGAGTGTCCAAGATGATCTGGATCCAGACAGCCTGAGTGATGCCAGCAAGTCCGATGATGGCTCTGTGGTTGAGCAGTGCAGGACGACTCCTGACACGACGTGGAACCGGTCTTCGAAGACACAACCCAATCAAGAAGAGACAAAAGACCTGGATTCACCTCCCAAATTCTCCACGGCTACTTTGACGCGACAGCATGGCAATCTTACCAAGAGCAACTGTTCACCACCAAACACTGATCACCCAAGCAAGGACGACTCTGTTGGTGTAGACAGTTTAGTGTCCATTGTCAGACAAGAAAGTTATACCAAAGAAAGGGCCAGCGATGACATCCAGTTGTCCAGATTGCCCCAGATATCTAGTCAACCCTTTGGGAATGATGCTTTTAAAGGCGTAAGCAATCAAGACACTCAATCTTACCTCAAAGACACTGAGGATGTTCTAGCTTCTCTGGAAGCCAAGCTTCTGGAGCAGCAAGTAAACAACGGTCGTTCCCATCTGGAGGACTCCTTCTCGGGAGAATCGGACACCTCCAGTACAATCAGTGGCAAAAACGCTTCTGTTTCTGTTCCTAAGAAGCCTGTGGTCTTCAGAGGAGTTTTAAGAGGTACCGGTCAGTATTCCAGAGAACCTAAGACTTCCGATGATCCAAAGGACAGTAATGGCAAGGCAGATCCAGGCAAACGTTTTCAGTTCCGTCGTAACCATAGTTCTCTCGACTTTGCGCCAGAACAAAGTCCCACCACTCGACATTGGCCTGACACCGTCTCCGACCAGGAATCAAGTTCCCTACCTTACAAAAAGTACACTATTCCTCTTCAGAAGGAAGGTGCGAGCAAATCCAAAGGTACGGTACAACAAACTCTAGGTCGCTCCAATAGCCTTTCCGCTCCAAGAGCAACAAGGGCTTCGGCGCTTCGCCGTGCCCGTTTGGGCGAAGCCTCCGACAACGAAGGCACCGAAACCGATCGGACGTCTCAGAACTCCGATGTCAATCCCTCGACAAACAGTCGGGGTGCTCAGGAGAGCAAGAAGCTCTCTCGATTGGACATTTTAGCTTTACCTAGGAAAAGGACGGGCTCCTTCAACACTCCCAGTGACACAGAGTCTTCCACGAGCCGGACGGGCTTTTCAAACCGCAGCACAGAGTCGGGCAGCTCCGTGCGGAAAGCTTCAGTGCCGGATCCCAAGGCTCTACTGCGGAAGGTTTCAAATGCCATGAACAGGCAGCCGATCGTCCGCGGACGCTCAAGCAGTGCCAAATACGCCAGCAGTACTGCCAGTGAGTATCATACTTCCGAATGGCTTCTGTGTTTGCTTATTTCATTGAGTTTTGCCGAAACATTGGGGGTTGGTCAAATGTTAGGCAAACGTTGTTTAGATGACTATTTTGGCTTTGCATCCATTTATCAGAGTGATGAGCTTCCAAACAACAAAAGTACAATCCAGTAAAATCCAGTTCTTTCACTTTCTCTGAATGACTCTTCCAACGGTCATTGACTTGATTTGTGTGCACTTGTTTGTATTGCACAACTGGGCCAATGACCATCTTTAACTAACAAGACCATGTAATTAGTCTCCAATATTACTAATTTTTGTAGTTGGAGATAACTAGTAGGGATGCAAAGGGGTGGAAAATTTCTGATAAATTTCCAGAAAATTTCCAGAATTTCTGGAAACTTTCCAGGATTTTTGAAAGCTTTCTGGAAATTTACCAGAAATTTTCCACCCCTTTGCATCCCTAATAACTAGATTACAATACTAAAAACTTAACAGGTATATTTGAAAATCAAGGTAATTTTTTTTCTGATGGGATTAACAATCTAGAGTACTTTTGGACACTTGGACCCCATGGGACGAATGGGAAGTGGTTGTTGGTTTTTCGGGTGTCTTATTATCTGTCTCTCTGTCTTCTTCTACTTCTGCTTTTTTATTTTTGTTTCTATCCCATCCTCTGATGACATGGTGTACCAAACGCTCCTCCTTCCCAATGTCCTGGGCCAAGGCTCCAGGAGGCGTCAAAAGGGTTCAGACTACGCCTCCACCTCTGAGGATGAGTTCGAGACTAACCATAGCACCCCTAAACACAAACGCTCCCATCATTCAGGGGCCCAGCAGAACCCCAGAATCCATCCAGCAGGTCCGGTGCGAGCCGTACCCCGTTCGAGAGACTCCGAAGGGGAAGGACACGAGAGCGACGCCTTCCAGAACTGGACGTCTCATAGTGCTGAGATTGCCAGGTGAGGACGGATTGATCATATAACGTAGGGCTGGGACAATAAATCGATGCATCACGAAGCGAGAAATGATTCTGGATCGATTCTGAGTTTTTCCGAATGCATCTCGATTCTCTCTCGAATCGATTCTGAGCTTAGTTTTTAACAGCAGATGGCACTGCATGCTTTAGAAACAGCCATATTCTGCTTGCTTCCAATTCCTTACACACACCACTTGAACTTTCTATAAAATAATCATTTATAAAGTTCAAAAAGGTTGAAGTGAATCACAAGGGTGTTTGCAGTGGGCTGTTTACATTAATCTCACGTCATAAAAGCATTCTGAGGTGTAAGTACATTATCAGACTCAGCCGAATGCACGAGCGCTCTTCTTCTTTGAGTGTGCGGTTAAAAACAAGTCAAGAGCGCCATCTGCTGTTAAAAACTAAGCTCAGAATCGATTCAAGAAAGAATCATGATGCATTCAGAAAATCTCGGAATCGATCCACGAATTGAGATCAATCGATTTACTGTCGCAGCCCTAATATAGGGCCTTATGATTTCCGCGGAAAACGCAGATGGAATCACAGAATCCAGTCATAGAAATGGAATTTACTACATAACATGGAATGTCATGGAATTTGGCAAATTTTGGAAAAGTAGTGCTGTACACTTAATATACTTCACGCAAAATTGAAGAACGAACTGGTATGACGTTATTCCGAACAAAATCAGGCCAAAACGACATTTGTTTGGTGTTCGTTTCGGGAGCTCGAAACGGCTTGCCAAAGTGGACTTTACAGAAAAGTTTGCTCTGGCTGGTAAACACCTTCGAACTACCGTGGCGATTATGTACTAGGTAGGTGTGGCTCTTTTAACGTGGAAATCTTTACATATTCATCTAAACGTCACTCTCAGCAGTGTGGGAGGGTGTCTGGATGTTCGTTAACAGTTTATCGCTGCTCACGTATTTCAAACTTCTTTTTACCCCAAAGCGAAGAATGAAAAAAATGAATATATCGGGGCCTTTAATCAAATTGCGATATGGACTAATTTCTGTTAATATTAAACCGCAAAAAGTTATTTAGGTGTTCTGCGTGTCTCAAAAAACTATCGTCGTAAACACACTGAAACTCAAACGTCTTCATGACAACCCGCCGAAATAAACTAAATAAAATTTGGTTCAACTAGAAATATATTACTATTGTACAGAAGAATGTTCATCTCAAAGTAATAATAATGATATTAAAACTTTATTTTTTTAAGGAATATCAATTTTTCTTCCATGTTTTAGGCCCTGTCCACAAGAACATGGGTATTTTCAAAACCGCAGCTTTGGCCGTTCGTCCACACGCAAATGCAGTACTGAAACTGAACATTTTTGAAAACTCCCACCAGGGTGAAGTTTTTTAGAAACTCCGGTTACAGTGTTGTTGTGTAGATAGTGAAACCGGAGATTTTGGCTTGTGACATCGGAGCCAGAACTGGTAATAACTTTTTTTTCCAGGCTTTTGATTGGCCAACATGGCTTTACGGTAAGGGTTATATCGCCACCTGTTGGTTTGAGAGCGCTTCATAGCATGCTTTTGCGTTTTCATGTGGACGCAATTTTTTTTTTCTTAAACAAAGGAGGAAAAACTCTGCTTATAAAAATACCTGTGTACGTGTGGACTAGGCCTTACTTTTAACATTAAATCATAAACAGAAAAATTAAAATGGATGGCACAGAATTTCTGAAAAATAAAACATTTCATAGGGCCCTATTACTGTATGTAATAAACTAAATTGTTAAAGGTTTCACTTGATTAGACATGCTTTTTGATGTGTTAAAATTTAATTAAACTATTAAAACGGAATTTCCGAAAACATGGAATTTGGGATAAAATAAAATTTTCCATAGGGCCCTAAAAATGTAATTTTTGTTAAACAATTTAACAACAATTTATTAAAAGTTTAAGTTTCGTGATTTAAATTAATTAGACATGCTTTTTGATTACTAAAATTTAAATCAACTATTAGAATCCTGAAAAATGAAAAAAGCACCAGAATATCTACAATCCAGGATCCCTCTGTTTTAATAATAGTTGGAGAACCACATTTTAAATGACTTGATCTCTCGTTCAGTTGGCTGAGACTCTCGTTCAGAGCTGTAGTGCTATACTGTGTTTTTCTTGTGGTCAAGTGTTTTTCTCCCTGACTTAGACGTGCATTGACTGTACCCAGTGTAGATGTCGTTGATTACAATGGGAATCATCATAGGTGTAGACCTAGGTAAATCCATCATGCATTCCAGTTGTATTTGTCTGTAAATAAGTTAATAATTGCATCCTTGTATGAATTCAAATTACGCATTAATTCCAAAAAAATAGTCTTATTACTTGTACTGCATTGCCCCCAACTTTTGTAAATGTTTGTTTTGATGTCAGTGTAAATGTAATTTTTATGCATGTTCATTGCTAGATTGAGTCAGGACCTGGCCAAAGATTTGGCTATTCTGGCCCAAGAGATTCATGATGTTGCTGGAGATACAGAAGCTCAGAGTGGCTCTACAGACAAGATGGGACCGGCCATATCCGCCCACGAGGAGGTGCTGTTCCTGCATTGATCTGAGCAAAAATACCAGGAAAAAAACTGAAATATTTTTATGATTTAAAATAACTGAATATATAGTAAACTTTAATTTATTCCTGTGATCAAAGCTGAATTTTCAGCATCATTACTTCAGTCTTCAGAGTCACATGATCCTTTCTTTTCATGCTCGTTCAGTTGCGGCACCAGATTCCTGAAGCCAGTCTGAATTTCCAGAAAGAATCTCCAGTTGCAGTGGAGGTTGACGAGTCGGAGCCGACCGTCAGTCATCAGGACGTCAGAGGACCGAGTGCGAGACCAGACGAGGTAGCAGTGCTTCTCTTCAGCTGATCGTCCTCCTGTATTTGAGATGTAAACCTCATTCTTCTCCTGTCAGGTTACGCTGAACAACGTGATGCTGAATCCAGTGTCCCAACTGTCTCTCGCCATCCGTGAGAACACAGAGCAACTAACTGAGAAAATCAAGTAATCCGTTGTTGATCCATTTATATGCTCTCTTTTTACACTGTTTTTATATTCCTCTTGTAGCTATTTAAAGGCCTTATTTTTTTTAATTTTCACATATTGTCATATTTTTTTCAGGGTTTTGTTTCATAATAAGATGGATGTTTTGAGTGAAATTGAGGCGAAAATCAATGCGGCTGATGATCCTCCACCACTGAAAACATCAAACAAGGTGTGTGACTTTTTGTCTTTCCCTGAATAAATGGTAATAAGTACTCTGTATTTTTTTTTTAAAAATAAAATCTGAACTTCATTGAACCAGTTGTAATGTTGAATGAAGTAATAAATAAAAATAATTTCAGGGTTTTTTTTTTTTGTTTTTTTTTTTTTATTCAGAGAGTATATTAGACCTTAGAGGTAGTAAATTATGTTAATATCTGTGTTATTTTAGGATCATTGATGTACATTTATAAGTTTTATTACTATTTCCAGTTAGATTTTTTATTTTCAGTTTTCATTTTAAATGTAAAGTTTGTCATTTTGCTCTTCTTTTTTTTACTTATAAGTATAGACATTAAAAAACTATTTTATAAACTTTTTTATATATATATATATATATATTATTTTATTTCAGCTAGTAGCCAAGGCTATTATATAAATTAATAATAATTATATAATATGTAAACTTATATATATATATATATATATATATATATATATATATATATATATATATATATACATACATGTGTAAGTTTATATATGTAAGTTTATATATAATTATAAATATAAATCTTTTCTAACAATATAAATCTTTACTATCACTTTTTATCAATTTAACACATCCGTGCTGAATAAAAGTATTAATTTCTTTCAAAAAAAAGAAAGAAAAAAAATTACTGACCCCAAACTTCTGAACGGTAGTGTATATTGTTACAAAAGATTTCTATTTTAAATAAATGCTGATATTTTTTAACTTTTTATTCATCAATGAATCCTGGAAAAGTATCACAGGTTATAAAATAATATTAAGCAGCACAACTGTTTCCAACATTGATAATAAATCAGCATATTACAATGATTTCTGAAGGATCATGTGACACTGAAGACTGAAGTAATGATGCTGAAAATTCAGCTTTGATCACAGGAATAAATTATATTTTAATGTATATTAAAATAGAAAACCATAATATTTCACGATATTATTGTTTTTTTTCTGTATTTATTATGAAATAAATGCAGCCTTAATGAGCATAAGAGACTTCGTTCAAAAACATTAAAAATAGTAATGTTTCCAAACTTTTGACTGGTAGTGTGTATGTATATGTATGTGTGTGTATATATATATATATATATATATATATATATATATATATATATATATATATATATATATATATATATATATATATATATATATATATATTATTATTATATATAATAACTAGCAATGAGAAATTTTTTTGCAGCATTTATTAACCTTTGTTAATGTTACTTAATAAAAATGTTCATATTCACAGTGCATTAATGTCAACAGATACAACTTTTGATCTTAAGAATGTATTAGTAAATGTTGAGATTAACATTAAGATGAATAATGTTGTTCAATGTTAGTTCATGTTAACTAAAGTAGTTAACTAATGAAACCTTACTGTAAGGTGTTACCGAGTTCCTAATACTGAATAGTTTGTATCAAACGTGTCATTGCTCTTGAATCAGTTAAGCCATTTTGTTTTCCTTTCATCTACCTGCTCGTCTTGTAGGAAATTGCATCAATTCTCAAAGAGCTGAGGAGAGTCCAGAAACAGCTGGAAGGTCAGTCGATGCTGCTCTTCTCTTCTTGCCAGTTTAAATGTTTCAGATTTCACCTAATAATGATCTTCAGATGGTCAGATGACTGATGTCCTCGCTCGTGTCCCTTCAGTCATCAACACAATCATAGATCCACGAGGAAACCCTGACCTCAGCAGGACGTTTTCCTCCGCTGGCGTTCGCAGTTCCAGAGCCACGTCCCGGGATGCGAGAACGTCCCAGCGAGGCGGCGGACCGATGCCGAGCAGCCGCCGCATGTTCAGAAGCACAGACAGGGAAAGTTCACTGGTATGACGACTCTGTCCGTGTCAGCTTACTCAAAGCATCATCACTAGTCACTTTGCTAATGATTTCAGCACACAAGTCGAAATCTGCGTAGGTTGTTGGGTAGAATCAAACTGCTTGGCACAAGCTCCTCATGAAAACCTCAGGCATTTGGGAGAATATGAAGATATGTTTGACGTATATTTGCACATTTATATTGCTCCAAACAAACCAATTTCAACAGCTTGTGGCATTCATAACGCAACGATTGAGATTTTGGCATTCAATGTAATAACTGTAAATACACTGTTAATTGATTTTTCTTTATCTTTGTTACTTTTTTTTGATTGTTGTTATGGAAATGTAAGGTCAAGTAATTTACATGATTATTTAAATCACTTTTTGTCTCTGTTGGACAGGGTATTTGTCTATGTTAAAGATCATTAAAGAATTCAAATGTAACCGTTTTGTTCTTGTGTCATTATTTCCATGGAGGTTTTGTTTTTCTGATTTCACTCTATCATAATGAGCTCATGATGTTGATCTATATTAGTCTCTAAACTGGCGAATGACCCTGACTAGTTATTATAACTCCATATAAATGCTTACATGTGTAATTGAAGCTCTGGTCACAGTCATGTTTCTGCAGAAATGAAAGTGAAATCCTAACTCACAGCAGTCCAGAGCTTCTGAAACTCTCTTTCATGGTCTTTAATGCCTGTATGACGTGTGTTCGGACAAACAAAAGTGCTCTGAATGAGGTATGAAATATTCAGCATGCATACAGTATATTATAATAACATGTCTGAGTGCTGAGATTTTCAGTTCCTATTTCTCTGATATATTTAGCTTTTCTTTGATGCTGATGTGCAAAACAAGACTTTATAAACATTAATGTTTTACATTTAAACATTTACTTCCACTGTAAAAAAAAAAAAAAAAAAATTGCATGTACAATTCAATGTCACTTGCCGTTTCTTTGTAATTATTTGTAAAATTTACTAGCAATTTCTGTAAGTTAATCCTATACCTAATATTTTTCAGTGTAGTTTAATACATGCTGTCTTAAAATCACACTCACAGAAGATCCAAGCTTATAATGAACTTTTAATCATACAATTGTGATCCTCTTTATGCAATTTTACCATTTGTTTTCAAATTTCATAAACATTCATATATTAAAACGGATTTTGATGCCTCAATGTGCTTTAAGTTGAGACTTAAAACAATTTGATAAACAGATGATCGCCTTCCAAGTGCTTCCGCCAAAACCGTACTTTCGTATTCTTCAAAAAGCTTACGCTGTATGTCCTACGCCTTCCCTATTCAACTTACGGAAAAAATGTAACTGGCGCTGCGTTCGTTCCGTAAGTAGAATAGGGAAGGCGTAGGAAATACAGCGTAAGCTTTTTGAAGAATACGAAAGTACGGTTTGGCGGAAGCACTTGGAAGGTGATCATCTGTTTATATAAAGCATATACAGTTGTATTTTTTTCGAAAGTGACCGATCGTTTCGCTAGATAAGACCCTTATTCATCGTCTGGTATCGTTTAAAGCCCTTTGAAGCTGCACTGAAACTATAATTTTGACCTTCAACCGTTTGGAGGACATTGAAGTCCACTATAAGGAGAATAATCCTGGAATGTTTTCATCAAAAACCTTAATTTCTTTTCGACTGAAGAAAGAAAGACATGGACATCTTGGATGACATTGGGGTGAGTAAATTATCAGGAAAATTTTATATGAAAGTGAACTAATCCTTTAAGTTTCTGGCTGCAGTTCACTTAATGGCCACCGGTGTCGCTAATAAGGGTTTCTGAATTCTACATCCTTTTAAAGAGTATTTCATCTCATCTACTGATCTGATGTTTTATATCTAAAATGGGCGGTGATGTTTTTCTGTTTTCAGAAATCAAAGTGCTCATTATCTGCCCTGTTGGCCACTGGAGGTTTGATCGTGTTAGGGGTTTTATTGGCCATAGTGGTAATAGAGAAATTAAAGAACGAAGATCAAAGGTGTGTGAACTTCCTGTTTCATAAATTCACTTCCTGCCACCTTCGGCACTTCTGGAGTTTCAGACTCAAGAGTTTAAAAGACCAAAGTCTCTTTGTCTTTTTGATTTTGCTGACTACATGGGCACATTGAGAGCTGACCTTTGGATTCAATTTCATTTTCTTAAAAAAGAAACTTACTTGTATGAATTTCCCAAGTTAAATCCCCTCATACAACCACAATTTATTATCATCACACTGTTTATCTTTTAGAGAAGTCATCACATTTCTTTGACGTACATGTGACTGATATCAGTGGTATCATGGCAGAAATCATTTAAACAAATTATTTACAATTAGATTTATTTAAATGTGCTTAGCTTTCCTAAGTATAAAAATTAGTTCAGTTAATGCCAAATGCTTTGCCATTTTCATTTAAATTGTAGTTAAAGTTTTATTAACTTTTTGTGTGTTTTGTAAGTTTTTATTTTATTATTATTTTGTCTATTTAGTTTTTATTAAGAAAGACATGGACATCTTGGATGACATGGGGGTGAGTAAATTATCAGGAAAATTTTATATGAAAATGAACTAATCCTTTAAGTTTCTGGCTGCAGTTCACCTAATGGCCACCGGTGTCGCTAATAAGGGTTTCTGAATTCTACATCCTTTCATTTACATCCTTACAATTTCATTTAAATTGTAGTTAAAGTTTTATTAACTTTTTGTGTGTTTTGTAAGTTTTTATTTTATTATTATTTTGTCTATTTAGTTTTTATTAAGATTTATTATAGTTTTATTTTATTCAGTTTTATGTATTTTAGTACTTTAACTGAAAATGAGAAATGTTGCTTTGGCAAATGGCCGAAATAAGTTATAAGTTATCAATAAGTTTTTTAATATTCTATTTTATTTCAGTTAACATTTACTTCAAGAAACAAAAATGTTTTATGGTTTTAGATATAGTTAATAATAACCCTAAAAATAAATAAAGTAAATAATAATAAAATAAAATAACCCTAATAATAATTTTTATTTCAGGTAAAAAAAACAACTTTTTTCACGATTTTAGTTCTAGATTTAGTTTAATAATAATAAGTTGATTGTAAGTTGAGTAATGATAAGTTGATCCGGTCTGTTCTGGACGTGACTGTTTCTTCGTTTTCTCCCAGCATTGTTCTTGTTGAGAGTTTTCCTCTCTGTATGGATTACGGGAGAAACGCCTCCGCTGGGAAAAGCCTGTATGGAGCCTGGAAGCATCTTCTGTCTTTGGCCACCAAACAAATCGACGTGGCGTCTTTCTACTGGTCTGAACCAACATTTGCATTCGTGCGTTTAACACCAGGGTTTTTCCTGGGTAAAAAATATCGATTTCTCGATTTTAATCATTTCTCTTTTTTACGAACCGATATTGATTCTTAAATCCCAAGAATCGATTAGTCTGGTCTGTTTTCAGTTGATGAATGAGCAGAATATGTAGCGCCTCCCATCCAATAAATCGCAATAATCTTTGTGCTTTGTTACTTTTGATATGAAGCAAAGTCTCAGATTTCAAATGACGTCGATCTTATTATGAGATTCAAAAAATAAATTCCGTTTTGGTGCTCTTTAATGTGGCGTGACAGATCGCTTTAGCGCCTCAGTTAAAGAGAAGCGGCAGCACGGAGTGCATGTGAACATCCTCTCCTCCGCTTTAATACCAGTTACAGCGCGAAATAAACATGAATGAACATCTGAAGGTATGTTAAAATATACAGTACAACTTACCGAAATCCGTATCATGTCTCGTGTAACAGCTCAGTCAGTGTTTCAACCTCGGAAAGACGTCAATAAAACAGCTTGTAAACAATGTCACGTAACGTCACATTTACCTCAGAAAAACATATTCAGTGACCATAAACTCATTAGTCAGCTAGAAAAGTGAACTCTAGAAAGCAACATTCTGATAAATATAGCTATGCACCGTTACATATTCATTATAATGTTCTTCAATATTTAATGCATGTTTGAATAAATCAGTCATGACAGCTGCGATTTAAATGTTTATATTTCAAAAAAACTAATTGGAGTAGAAATATGATTATGTAATTCTAAACTTTATTTATAATAAAAACATCGAGCGTAATTTAAGTGTTTGTATATAAATAAGTTAATTTTAACCTTCAATATTATTATAGTAGTAGCAACTGACTCCCATGTGTAGTTTACAGCATTAGTTGAGAGATTTTTTTCCTCTAGAAAATTTGCCATGTACTGTAACTGATATACTACATCCAAAATAATCATTATCGAATCGTAATCGAATCGAAAGCATGTGAATAGTAATCGAATCGAATCGTGAAAATTGTGTCAATACCCAGCCCTAGTCTTCGATGATGGCTGACAGACATGGTCATCGGCACAAACAGTAAAAAGTGCCCTACCCACGTGATCTGTGAGCCCAATACTGACAATAAATTACCTCCCACTCTCACTGTAATCCTTTCTTGCCCTCTTTGCAAAAAAATCATAGCTTTGTAAGAAAAGATGCTTCTTTGCTAGACCTGATAATTATTTTGGTACATATATTAATAATAATTAATAATCAATATTAAAAAGTAGCATTAAAAAGTTTATTTTAACTAATAGTCTAATTTTCTACCATATACAATTGAATGCACCTAGCTAACAACAACTTGCTTTGTTCTGGTTTCACCTCACTCCAGTCTAAACTAACTGATTTTATAGGTAGGCCTAATTTACTACACATTGTCATAAAAATTACCTGAAAATACTGTGGATTATTAAGGCTAAATCTTGCTAAAAGGGGTAAGCACACTTGTGTTCTCATTTCAGAGGTGTTCTGAGTAAATGATTTGTTATCGATTCAGACGGTGACGTCTCGTGAGTTCAGTGTTGGATAGGGTAGCGTTTCCCAAAAGCATCGTAGCCTTGGTGGATCTACGATCAACTTAGGCTTACTTAGCTTTTGGGAAACGCTACCCTGATCAGTTGTTTTAACTATTCATTAAAATGAATCGGTTCAAATGAGTCATTAGGTTGCGGACTTGGACGCGTTGTGTGCGAATCCCGGCTGTTAGGACATTGACAAAGATTTGTCAACACAGAAAACACTTCATCACTGGATAGAAATTTTTTTTTTTCGGTTTATTGAACATGTTTATTGTCCATTTTTATTTCATGGTGGAAGAGGTTTGTTTTCAGCTGCTTCTTGAAGGTTGTGATGGTTTCAGCAGACTCAGATCGATTAATGTGACGTGTGTGTCTGATAAACCTCTCCAGGTCAAAGAGCTCGGCGTGGTGATCTATAACTCCAGCGGTTTGGCTGCTGACCTGCACAAGATCTTCCAGTCGTACTGGGTCATGGGTCGGTCCAACGCATCCATCCCAGATCCGTGGCCGTCCACCTACGACACCTTCATCAACGAGGAGCGTCCGCTGCTGCTCACAGTGATGGTGAGCCTTGCGTCTTCACTAAACTTTGTCAGTTGTATTTGTTTTAAGGTTTGCCAGTTTGGACATTCAAGCAATTTTAGACGACTGGATGTGTATTATTTCGAGCTACCGTGCTTGCACAGCTGCACTGTGGCACAAACACTCATACAAACAGTAGCTGCGCAAAACATGAAGATCACGCACAGAGAGGAACGCAGAAACTAGTTGTCAGCGCTGTCCTGTGATTTATCACTAAAGTAGCTTAGAAACTCAAAACATATTATAGCATATATTTTTCTACTTTTGAAGGAACTATTTACAACTCACAGCTTCACAATTAATAGAGAGACGGTATGACTAATTCACACACGCATTCGCTCTCATTACTGGTACTGTGCTAATTTATCTTTATCTGATTTACATCGAACAGAAATCTGTAAGAAATGTTACGAACCATAGATAAAATAAAAACAGAAACAAAATAATCGTTCATTAATCGTAATCGAGGTAAAATGTTCAATTAATCGAGGTTTTGAGCCCTAATCCTTAGTATTCATAAAAAAGTAGGCGAGAATTACCTGGGTGACGTACTCATTCTCACGAGATTCGGACGTGCGTTTACTTTGGCCACGTTCACAATGTCAGTTTTTGTGATTGACAACCACATTTACTTACAGGTGTGAGTCTCGAAATGTCTCGTTCACACAGCAACTTACAGGAGCCAACAGTGACCAACGTAATATTAAAGATGGCAATAAAAGTATTATCACTTTTGACTAATTGAACCGCGAATTCATCCATCAAAACTTCATTAACCAACAGCAGCATGTAAACACACACTAGCCGGAGTCTTTAACTGTTGCACACGTGTGTCATGTCCTTTGAGACGTCTCGCGCATGAAACGGCATTTGAATTTGGAAAAGAAACACAAAACTGACGGGAGCCGCTCCGGTGGAGAACAGTGACTGGATCTAACACCTTAAGATGACACACAGCTCACATCTCTGTCACAGTAAGTTACCGAAAGCGAAACCACACACAAAACATCTTAGCAGAGCGGCTCTCTCGCACTGTATGACGTGACAGACAACTAGATGTCCAGTGCGGTTCCGTTCACACAGCGCAAATATTCAGAGAATACGGTTGTGAGTCCTGAAAATTTACGGGTGTGAGTTCGGTTATAGAATGCGGTTGTCACTCCCGTAAATAACCGTACTGTGTGTGAACGCAACCGTATTTAGGACTCAAATACAGGACTGACAACCGTATTCTGCTGCTGTGTGAACGTGGCCTTAAAGTGCGTCCGAACATGCCTACTTACCTACTATCAAAGAACTTATACTGACAAGAAGCGAAAGCCAATAAAACGTTCCAATGCAACACCAGCGCCCAGCTTCCGCCATTTTGGGGTGAAAGCGACTCGGCAGTCCACAATATCAGCTGCTTTGTTAAAAAAAAAAAAAAAAAACGCACATTAAAGCTGAAATCCAACCTGAATGATGACAATGCAGAATAACATACAATCACTAGTGATCATCAAATCCTTTTAACAGTTTATTTTACAGACTGTGTTTAAGTCTTCCACTTTTTTTCACAAAACCTTTGCTCTCTAGAAACCCAGTCAGTTTGGGCTAAAATTCTTTGAAGTTCAAGTATTAGCATTATAAACACTGAATTAATACCAATATGAAATTAAATTAAGGACATGCATTGGAAAAACTGGGAATGTTGGATAAATATATAAAAGCTAAACAGTAAACTGTTTTTGCGTTATCTTATATTAATGTCCGTTAAAGCAAGACTATGTAAACAAACAAAACAAAAAAACACAAAAGTGGGAATTGTGGGATAACAGACACAATGCATCATGTTGTATAAGATCATTATAATTTACTATTACTATTATTACTCCACTAGGTCTGAAATACTGTATACAACCCGAATTCTGGAAAAGTTGGGACGTTTTTTAAATTTGAATAAAATTAAAACTAAAAGACTTTCAAATCATATGAGCCAATATTTTATTCACAACAGAACAGGTAACATAACAAATGTTTAAACTGAGAAATTTTACAATTTTATGCACAAAATCAGCTCATTTCAAATTTGATGCAAGGTGACGGCAGCATCTGTGGGGAAAAAAGAAACCAGCAGGACAAACTTGAACAAAATCACCCTTTGTGTTCAGAAAAAAAAAGAAGAAACAAAAACGCAGGGATTGAACAGCGTGAAGGTGACTGAATTTATATGTTTGGGTGAACTAACCCTTTATGCCCCCAAATAGAAATTGTATGAAATGTATGTGTGCATTTATATTATAGTAGTACCTTGAAAAAGTAAACGGCTTTATTGAGCGTTTGTGCCAGAGAAACTAACAAAAAAGGATTTACAAAATCACATTTACATTTATGCATTTGGCAGATGCTTTTATCCAAAGTGATTTACAGTGCTCTTATTACAGGGATGATCCCCGTGGAGTAACCTGGAGTAAAGTGTCTTGCTCACGGACACACCAGTGGTGACGGCTGCGGAGATCAAACCAGCAACCTTCTGCTTACCAGCTCAGTGGTTTAGCTCACTATACCACAAAAGTAATGAAGCTACAACAAAAATATGAAATGAAATATGGCAGGAAACAGAATTCTGACATGAATTGTAAAACATTTTAACCTGTTTAAATGTTTTACAGGTAGTCATGCTCATGGAGAGCACATGAATGTTTGGAGCAGACACAGCGGCAGCCAGATCTTCTCCCACTCTTGCTTCAATGTTGAGGGGTTCAGGGGTCCATCATCATGGTCTTCATCATCCTCTGGATCAACGATGTCCCCATTGAGAAGAGCAGCAATGAGGGACATGATGGACGGCAAAGACTGTTCACCGCCTGTAAATACGTGATTATTAGAATAAAGCTTTGTTTCATGTGTTGTTGACCTACAGTCGGAGATATATTAATAAATATCCTGACGCATCTGAGCTTTATAATGGCAGTGAGCGGGATCAACGAGTATGACAAGTAGGACGTAGCGTAAGCTTTTTGAACTGGAAGAGTTTTACACTTTCTTCGTAACTTGAATATGGAAGGCGGCCTGGCGGAAGCTAGATAGTTTACTTCATAACTTGTTAAATATGGATATTTTTCTTACACAAACGCATCGTTTCGCTTCAGAAGGCCTTTATTAAACCCCCGGAGCTGTGTGAAGTATGTTTATGATGGATGGATGTATTTTCTTCAGCTCATACTCACTGATCCCGTTCACTGCCATTATAAAGCGTCAGGATATTTATTAATATTTCTGCGATTGTGTTCATCAGAAAGAAGAAAGTCATATACACCTAGGATGGCTTAAAGGTTGAGTAAAGCTTGGGCTAATTTTCATGTTCTTAACCCATGGCAGGACTATTATAGTTAAAATAAAACACTAAAATAAACTTCAACTGAAAACAAGATATAAAAACTTTAACTAGTTGTCAAGCTAGTGATGTATACTAAAATAAATAACTGAAACTGAAATCAAATTAAATACAAATTATAGACACATTTAAACAAAAAAAGTAATTATAAAACCGCAACACAAAACTACTAAAAAAATTAACTAGAATTAAAAAATGTACAGCAGAAAATGTATCTTGATTTAAGAGTTTTTAGATATTTGTAATGGAAAACAAGACAAGTTTCCTCATGTTTTGAGAATCGTGATCAATCTAGCGGAGGACGCCTTCTGTTTGAGGTTTAGCTCATCCTGAGCGATGATCTCCTCAAACTGCTCCAGGAACTCCTCGGACACATGCAGAACCTCCTCAAAGTGCCACATGATGTAGAGCTTTGCTTTTTTGGCAGCGATTTGAGCAGCTGTAAAAGTCTTTTGTAAACTTGAAGATGCCAATGCAGTTCTCTGGGCATAAACATGACTCCAGGAACTGACAGCGGGTATCTGACACTAAAATCATATCCGCTGCCACCAAGAGCTCCTGCACGCTGTCTTCAGTGATGAGCACAGGTCTTTTGTACGCACACTGAATGATGATGGACATGCTGTCCGACGAGATTCCTGAAGTTTTGCTGTGTTGCTCCAGAGCCCTGAGAACAAATTTGACAAAGAAATACAGGCGTTAATGAGCATTAATAACGTTACACATGATGGAAAATAACAGAGGCAACAATGATTTTCATGCATTTAAATATTTGACAGTTTCAACTGTACTGTTTCTCCTCACCTAAAGCTTCTCTGTGATTTGCCCTGATGAGCAGATCGGTACGTTCGCCTAAACGTACTTCATAAACACAGTAAAGGCTGTGTCACTCCGTGTTCTCCAGGTCTGTAAATGGGTTGACGTGACATGGCATTTTCACTGTCACACATGACAAAATGAATATTAATAGTATTGTCAATTTAAAATGCAGTAAATGGTTAAACATGTCTTTACATTTTTGAGCTAAATCTCAAAATTGTCCTATGGTGTGACTGTCTCAAGCATGGTTCAATAAATTACAACTTTTATAAATTAAAAGGAAAACCATAAAAATATTAATAAATACCTCAGGCATAGTTTTACACGTGTCTATTTTAGTGAATGACAATCCTTTTTTTCTTCCATACATTTCTGAAAGCATACGATCCTGATACATTTTGTCACTGAAAACTATGTCCTCTGGTGTGACGCCATATCCTGATATTAAATCAGGCGATTCCACGGACAAATTTAATTATTTGAAAGACCCCATTCAAGGTCATGTTACTGAAGCCCATGACATGTGCACATGGTCAGTTTCTGTCTCAGAAACTTTTTTGGAACCACTATAAAAGTGTTAAGTTTTGTTGTCCTCTGGTGTGACACCCTTAAACTATTTTTTTTTTTTTTATTAAAAATGCATGTTAAACTACATAATTATGGAAAATTATGCAAATGTGTCTTACTAGCTGCTAATGACAGGTTAGCTACGAATAGCAAGGTCATGAAATGACTCAAAAGGCTGAAACATCCTATGGTGTGACAGATAATGTCCACCGGTGTGACGCCTGTACTGTCACACCAGAGGACAAGGTCTCTTTATGAAGCATTTTAAATAAGATTATTCACCCCTTTTTATGGTCATTTTCAGTGTTCTTAAATGCAATAATTACATTGAATAAAAAAAATTCTGATGTTTTGCAGAAAATTTGTACTGTCGTAAAGTGTCATGAAAATATGCATAAAATGTGTTACTACTTTGTTTTTGAGAGAAAGAATTGGTTTGAATTTGTTTATTTGAATTATTTGGATTGGGTTTAATAATTATCTTGGATTGAATATATATTGTTAATGTTTATTGATGAATTGTATGAGCCTGATTTATCTTTTTGTATGGTTTGTAGTGACTAAAGACCATCCTGTTCATCCCATCGTGTTAATCCTGTCCTTCCTTTTAACATCTGTTCATTTACATCATGTGGATTTGCTCCATGTGCTTTGGGTCTTTTTAAGTATTCAAGACTTAAGCATCCTGAACTCAATAAATTAAAGACTGCAAAGGACTGGTGTTTTTTTCCAGTGTTTTAATCAGACACACTACCAAGTTATGACGAACTTTGGATATTTAACATCTGATATCCAACACCTATTAAACATACAGTCACATATTTAGGAGTTATTATAAAGATGAGCATGAACACAGTGTGCTCAATTTCAAGCCAATAATTTAAGGATGTAAAAACATGAACTACCACCTTAATTGACTAAACAAAAACAAGATTTAATATCTGGCTTCCAAAACAGAAGGGATATCAAGATCTGTTTATGTGTCTTTTGCTTTAGATATGCCATCTAATGTATGGAAAGAATTATACAAAATGTTATTTAATTTTCTATGGTGAAATATACACCATTATTTGAGAAAAGAAATTTTATGTAAACCAAAAAGCAAAGGTGGATTATCTGTGCTTAGTTTTGAAACTTTAAACAATACATTCAAGATTAATTGGTTGATTAAATGTATGAAAGAAAAGGATAGTATGTGGTATACATTTCCAAAACGTGTTTGACATGGTGGGCGGCATAGATCTTATTTTGAGATGTGATTTTAAAATTGAAAAACTGCCTGTGAAATTAGCTAAATTTCAGAAACAAGCTTTATTGGCCTGGATGCTGGTCAAATAAATACATTATTTGGAATAATAGGTGCATTCAATATAAAAATTGATCTCTCTTCTATAATAGTTGGTATGAAAATAATATTGTATTAGTTATACAACTTTTAAATTCAAATGGTAATTTATTATCTATTTAATATTCAGTTTTTGATTAATGAATCAATGGTTTGTACGCTCCGGCATGTGTTTTCTGTGTATTAATATGTACATTTCTGTATATTTCTCTGGTTAACAAAAAAAAAAGTTTTCGCGCTTTGGCTCTGAGACGGACACGCTCAGTTCTTGTCAACTATGCAGTGTTTTCAGCCACATAATGTTTTATTTTTAAGGTTTCAGAGATTTAAATATGCATAAGCACCAGTAAAACAATACATTTTAGAGTTTATAAAACACACACTGATGTCAGACATCAGTGGAAGCAGCAATAACAATCCATTCAAATATAATTTGCCGATGTTTATTCATATCAGACACACATAATGGGCCTAAGTAACTATAAAGTTTACTCTATTATTCTTCCAGTTCACCAGCCACTTACTTGCATATATTTCGGGAGAAACTGATGAATTCACCAGCTGTAAATCCGACTGACAGGACTGACTGAATTGTGGCACGAACTAAGATGGCGGCGCGCCCATCTCGCATTATAGATCAAGATAAAGATCATTTATAAAGGGTTTTAAACGACAAAACACAATCACACATATTTGAGAATCGGAATATCAGATAGTTGATGACATGGTAAGCAAGTTTGAGAGTTTTTTTAAATAAAAAGGAAAAACAATAATAGCGATCCCATACAGCGTCATTGTCGCTGCGGTTTGTTACGTGACAAGCATGACGCGTCGCCATGGAAACAATAACGGTAGTCTTTAAAAAAAAAAAAGGTAGAATATTTTAATCTAATAACACAAATCAAACTAATTGTGTTGCATCGTTCTATAACGAAACGCATCTGCATGATTCGAATTCATACTGCGATTAAACATACGCTTACAACGTGTATAACTTGGATTACTAATCTCTCATTAAGGAAAAGTTAACAAACAAACACATTTTACACAGAAAATCCATGAACGATAATTAACGATATTTAAGCACTTATTCGAGGAGCCGATAAAAAAAACTATCCAGCGAAAGAGAGAGCGCGCGCAGAAATTGCATCAGCTTTACCCTCACGCTCATACATGACGTCACTTACGCAGTAGCGCTTTAACATTTTACAGTAGAACAATTTTATTTAAAAAAAAATGAATAAAACAAAAACAATAACAAAGAAATATAAATATATATAAAAGGAATGAAAGTAATACTTAATACTTGTGGTCACCTGACCATAGATCACGCGTGTGATTTTTTTTCCAAAATAAAATACCTTTAAATTAATACAGTAAATTACTAATTCTTTCAATAATCTAGTGTTACGGTTAGTTCCTGTCCTTGATTCTGATTGGTCAATAGCTGTGTTTTATTCACGATAAAACACGACTATGATCGCTTCACCCAACGGTTCTGTGTATCACTACACAGCACTCTTAGCAACCACTCTTAGCAACGTAAACTGTTAGTTCTCAATTGATATTGTTCATTGAAGCTTATACGTAGAAGAGTATTGTGAGAAAGAGATCGAGTGAGCGAGTTTATTACCTGCATTCAGATTTAGCATTTTCCTTCAGGTCAGTCCTATGTTCATAATAAAAAATCTGTTTAAATGTATTATCTTGTCCTTTTAACAGTTGAGGGGTTTTCCCGTGACTGACAGCGCTAGACAAAGCATTTGTCAGTTGCGTCTTGTTCCGTGTTCACAACAATTCAGTCTTTTCAATATAAAAGTCTTCGCTACTGACTGACTCACTCATAAAGACAGTCTTTGCCGCCATCTAATGGCGTAATAATGTAACTTCTGTTGCTGTTCACGGTCAGGGACTATTTTTTCTGGCGGAAGGAAGGCTTTTAGTGATTTTACTTCATGAAAGTTGCATTGATACATTTTTGGCTTTAATATTTGTATTTTGTGGTAACTGTTTTATAAAAGCAAGAAGGTACTCGAGGCTAGTGCTGTATCGTGAATAAGTCACGGCTGAAGGGGTCCGCTTCGCGTCATGCCTTACAACACCCTTCAGCTGTGACTTGTTCCTTGAGCCCTTATTGCTTACTTAAAACAGTCTGATGACCAGTCTTGTTTCTTCAGGAGTGATTAGTAATGTATAATAGTAATAAAAACTCTTTGGATGTGTTTGTGACAAACACATCATTTTCACTTAGAAAACTTTTTAAATGTATGACTGTTTTTCTTTTGACAAACCTACATTTCAAATTAATTACCTGCGGTGTGTAACAACCACAGGGAATACATGTTGATCACTAAGTTTCAGACATATGCAAACATGCAATGCTCAAGAGGGCTGATCACTCCCGTATTTAGAAACGTTGCAAGGGCAACTGCACAGGGTCTCACGCCAAAGTAAAGTGACAGCTGACTTGATGATGTAAAGCTAATAGCTCATGTTTTTGTCCTTTGAAATAATATAATAGGTTACAACGGGGCTAAAGGCACACCTTAAGAAAAAATGTGCTTTTCACTACTTTCAATGTGTATGATTGCAGAAAAAATATATATGTCTGTATTGAACATTGATGGAGCAACAGATTTTGTGTGAAAATAAATCATAAAAGTGGTTAATTTTGTTTAAACATCTTATGAATGTATGAGATTTACAGTAGTAACAATTTATTATATATGATTAATATCATATTTTTAAATATGAGTGTTTCATTATAAATATAGTGTAATTGAAGCTCTGGTCACAGTCATGTTTCTGCAGAAATGAAAGTGAAATCCTAACTCACATCAGTCCAGAGCTTCTGAATCACTTTCATGGTCTTTAATGCCTGTATGACGTGTGTTCGGACAAACAAAAGTGCTCTGAATGAGGTATGAAATATTCAGCATGCATACAGTATATTATATTAACATGTCTGAGTGCTGAGATTTTCAGTTCTTATTTCTCTGATATATTTAGCTTTTCTTTGATGCTGATGTGCAAAACAAGACTATAAACATTAATGTTTTACATGTAACCATTTACTTACACTGTAAAAAAAATTGCATGTACATTCAATGTCACTTGCCGTTTCTTTGTAATTATTTGTGAAATTTATTAGCAATTTCTGAGTGAAAATTGTTTCAAAGTTAATCCTATACCAAATATTTTTTCAGTGTAGTTTGTTAATAAATGCTCTCTTAAAATCTGTGCATTCAACTCACAGAAGATCCAAGCTTATAATGAACCTTTAATCATACAATTGTTATCCTCTTTATATTTTCAAATATCATAAACATTCATATATTAAAACGGATTGTGCAGCATGTGCATATATAATTGTAATCATTCCCTGTATCTTTTTCAGAAAACATGTTTGTCAGTTAATTAATTTTAAGATGTGATCTATAGGTGTTTAAAAGTCTTTTCGAACATTACGTAAGTGTTAATTTGACATTTAAAAAAAAAAAAAAAAAAAAAAAAAACAGAAATGAAAAGTGAATGAGGAACTAATGACTATTTGAGAATATTTCCCTTTATGCCTCACACAAGAAAACACCTGCTTCAACATGCCTACTGCGTAAGTTCACTGCACTTTATCACGTATTCTTTGTTTTGTGTCGATTTATTACAGAAATATAAACACGTTTCAGCTGTATGCTTGTGCAAAGTCTGTCGATGTCAATCAGCTTCTCCATGTTCTGCTTTTAGATCTACACGCTTACGAGATGTTCAAGAACTGACCTCTCCGTATAAGAGCTTACATGACAATT
This sequence comes from Mylopharyngodon piceus, assembly GCA_039654765.1. Lineage (NCBI taxonomy): Eukaryota > Metazoa > Chordata > Actinopteri > Cypriniformes > Xenocyprididae > Mylopharyngodon > Mylopharyngodon piceus. Next base: position 1,410,250 of record CM077449.1, read on the forward strand.
ATGTGTCCAATACCAGGGTGAGTTTGATGCTTTAAATAGGCTATATGTAAGAATTTTCATTTATTAATCACATTTTATTGCCAATGTGTGAACAGCTTGTAACGAAACTTAAAAAACGAGACCTTCCCCAACTCTCAAGGTTGTCTATTTAAGCCTGTAAACTGATTTTTAGGTAAGGGAGTCGGGACGTATTTGCCGGGAAAATCAAAAGGATGTGACGGTTACGCGCGCTCACGAGAGCCTCTCTTTTTGTTTACCGCATCTGTCGACATGATGCCGGTGAATTTCAGAGCTGGTGCAAATATATCCACATCGCTAGATGCTTTTATTAACTGTTGTTTTCTCATTTTTGTTGTATGTTTACTTTGTTATTGAGATGAAAGCGCGCGGCACATATTTCAATATTCATCTAACCGTCGCTCTCAGCAGCGTGGACGGCGTCGGGATGTTCGTTAAAAGCATAACGCTGCAAAGGTATTTCCAACTTCTTTTTACTTCTAAGTGAAGAATGAAAAAGATGTTCGTCGTCAGTATATCGGCTTTTAAGTTTAGTCTCTTGTACGTTTACGTACAGTTTCTGGCTGCAGTTCACTTAACGGCCACCAGTGTCGCTAATAAGGGTTTCTCAATTCTACATCCTTCTACTGGTCTGATGTTTTATATCTAAAATGGGCGGTGATGTTTTTCTTTTTTCAGAAATCAAAGTGCTCATTATCTGCCCTGTTGGCCACTGGAGGTTTGATCGTGTTAGGGGTTTTATTGGCCATAGTGGTGATAGAGAAATTAAAGAACGAAGATCAAATCAATGAAGATTTGAGTCCCGATCACACTCCGACATGCTGTAATGATACCATCCCGAATGAGCAGAGCAGGTGTGTGAACTTCCTGTTTCATATTTTCACTTCCTGCCACCTTCGGCACTTCTGAAGTTTCAGACTCAAGAGTTTAAAGGACCAAAGTCTCTTTGTCTTTTTGATTTTGCTGACTACATGGGCACATTGAGAGCTGACCTTTGGATTCAATTTCATTTTCTTAAAAAAGAAACTTACTTGTATGAATTTCCCAAGTTAAATCCCCTCATACAACCACAATTTATTATCATCACACTGTTTATCTTTTAGAGAAGTCATCACATTTCTTTGACGTACATGTGACTGATATCAGTGGTATCATGGCGGAAATCATTTAAACAAATTATTTACAATTAGATTTATAAAGTATAAAAATTTTTTTATAAAAAATAAATTTCTAAGTATAAAAAATAGTTCAGTTAATGCCAAATCAAATGTAGTTGCTTTGCCATTTTCATTTAAATTGTAGTTAAAGTTTTATTAACTTTTTGTGTGTTTTGAAAGTTTTTATTTTATTATTATTTTGTCTATTTAGTTTTTATTAAGATTTATTATAGTTTTATTTTATTCAGTTTTATGTATTTTAGTACTTTAACTGAAAATGAGAAATGTTGCTTTGGCAAATGGCCGAAATAAAACAAAGTTTTTTAATATTCTATTTTATTTCAGTTAACATTTACTTCAAGAAACAAAAATGTTTTATGGTTTTAGATCTAGTTAATAATAACCCTAAAAATAAATAAAGTAAATAATAATAAAATAAAATAACACTAATAATAATTTTTATTTCAGGTAAAAAATCTACTTTTTTCACGATTTTAGTTCTAGATTTAGTTTAATAATAATAAGTTGATTGTAAGTTGAATAATGATAAGTTGATCCGGTCTGTTCTGGACGTGACTGTTTCTTCGTTTTCTCCCAGCATTGTTCTTGTTGAGAGTTTTCCTCTCTGTATGGATTACGGGAGAAACGCCTCCGCTGGGAAAAGCCTGTATGAAGCCTGGAAGCATCTTCTGTCTTTGGCCACCAAACAAATCGACGTGGCGTCTTTCTACTGGTCTCTCACGGCCGAAGACATTAACGTGAACTCCACCACTGACAGAGCTGTAAGATTCATTCACACTCAACACTGTTAGAAAGTCATGTTTACATGTAGAAATATTGGTGGTTTTGAACCTTTTGATTAACATGTCATTTTTGTGTCTCAGGGCAGAGACATTTTAGAAGAGTTCAGAGCGTTACCGTCTAGAAACGTGTCCGTGCGAGTGGTGACCAGCATCCCCACTGTGGCTCACAATTCAACAGACTTACAAGTCCTGAAAGAAAATGGTCAGGAATTATGCAGCCTTATTTTTGATTTGACAAACTTCAAACTAGTTTCTTTTTATATACTGACATGCATTATTTTTTACTTATTTTAATATAACATTATTAAATTAATCAAATTAATCAAAAGACATTTTCCTTCAGTCCTGACTGTGTGTGTCTTCATGTAGGAATACAGATACGGCGAGTGAACTTCGGCCGCTTGACTAAAGGAATTCTTCACACTAAATTCTGGATTGTGGACGGGAAACACATTTACATCGGCAGCGCCAACATGGACTGGAGAGCTTTAACACAGGTCTGAACCAACATTTGCATTCGTGCGTTTAACACGTATTTATCCAAAGTGATTTACAAGAGAAGAACTTAAACAATTAGTTTCATAGCCAACAGTATTCGCAATATACACTGCCATGTTTATGAGAAAGAAGCTAGATTAGACTCTTTTTATGTTTTGTTTTGCATGTGCATTGGTTTAGGCTTGTACAGTATTGTGGTTGAAGTCGGCAAACGGAAGTTATGCTCGTCTTTTCTTCCCTATTGTGCTGTATATCCGGTATGATGAGAAATCGAGTCCCCCCAAGAAATAGGGTCTCCCCTAGGACCCAGTTTCTTATTGTTTGAAAATGCGTTATAATGACCATTAAAGGATTAGTCCACTTTCAAATAAAATTTTCCTGATAATTTACTCACCCCCATGTCATCCAAGATGTCCATGTCCTTCTTTCTTCAGTCGAAAAGAAATGAAGGTTTGTGATGAAAACATTCCAGGATTATTCTCCTTATAGTGGACTTCAATGTCCTCCAAACGGTTGAAGGTCAAAATGACAGTTTCAGTGCAGCTTCGAAGGGCTTTAAACGATACCAGACGAGGAATAAGCGTCTTATCTAGCGAAACGATCAGTCATTTTCGAAAAAAATGTAAATGTATATGCTTTATATAAACAGATGATCACCTTCCAAGTGGTTCCGCCAAAACCGTACTTTCGTATTCTTCAAAAAGCTTACGCTGTATGTCCTACGCCTTCCCTATTCTACTTACGGTACAAACGCAGCGCCAGTTAATTTTTTTCCGTAAGTAGAATAGGGAAGGCGTAGGACATACAGCGTAAGCTTTTTGAAGAATACGAAAGTGCGGTTTTAGGTTATAATTAGTCAAGATATCACGATAACAACTTTTGATCAGGCATTACCGCCTCGATTCATGGGGGGACTCGATTTTTCATGACGCGGGCTTCTCAAACAAGAACGAAAGTAGGGTGGGGCTTGATTTTGTCTGTGGGGAATTAATTGGATGGTGGTAGTTTGCTATTGGTGGATCTCATGTGAGTGACAGGTTGCCCCGCCCTCGTCATCAGAGATGTCGCTGCAAGAGGGAGGGGAAGATATTCTGAATCAAGATGAATTTAAAACAATAATGATGTGCACCTATAAATCAGTTATAATAAATGCTGCAATATGATTTTAATGGTGACTTTAAGTGCTGGTGGAAGAGGTTTGTTTTCAGCTGCTTCTTGAAGGTTGTGATGGTTTCAGCAGACTCAGATCGATTAATCTGACGTGTGTGTCTGATAAACCTCTCCAGGTCAAAGAGCTCGGCGTGGTGATCTATAACTCCAGCGGTTTGGCTGCTGACCTGCACAAGATCTTCCAGTCGTACTGGGTCATGGGTCGGTCCAACGCATCCATCCCAGATCCGTGGCCGTCCACCTACGACACCTTCATCAACGAGGAGCGTCCGCTGCTGGTCAACCTCAGCGGTGTAGCCAGTCAAGTTTACATCACGGTGATTTCACTCGCTTATATCATCATACAGTATTTATTTTAGAGATGCCTATAAACCTTATGCGCCAGAGAAACAAGCAGCAGTGTTTTAGCAGTAGCTCTGTATATTTCTATGGCATCGCTGGTGAGCAGAAGAGACTTCTTTGTAAAACAAGCTTCATCTCTCGTCTTCCTCAGGCCTCTCCGCCTGCGTTCTGTCCGGACTCTCGCACCCGAGACCTTGACGCCATCCTGTCGGCCATCAGAGGAGCGCAAGACTTCATACATGTGTCGGTCATGGAGTATTATCCCGGTTCGAAGTTCTTTCATCATCACGGGTGAATGAGTTTTCTCTTTCTGGAGTCACTAGTCTAGTCAAGTCACAAATCTCAATTCAAACACCTACGCGATCTTATTCCTAAATGAGAACAATTCAGCTCTGTATATTAGGAAGCAAACATAGCAAACATTCAGATCTGCGTTCTGATCCAGAGAGAGCCGTTGTCATGTATAGATGTGAAACAGCTTCACAAACAGTCTTTTCAGCCACACAGTATCATTATTTCTGTCTTACAATAATCAAGTAAGAAAGTAACTTGGCGCTTCAAATAAAGATTGCTTCAATGACATTGTTTCATCAGTGACTGTTAAAAAATGTGTATGTCACTGATTCATTCATTTAAGAGATTCGTTCAAAAACACTGATTCATCCAGTAATGAAAAAAGTGAAGTCTTTATAAGTGAGTCCATTTAATCATCAATTCAAAGGATTCATTCAGAAATGCTGATTCATCCAGTAATGAAGCAAATGAAGTCTTTATGAGTGAGTCATTGAATCACTCACTCAAGAGATTTGTTTAAAAACACTTGATTCATCCAGTAATAAAGCAAGTGAAGTCTTTAAAAGTGAGT